>JAQHUG010000334.1:491581-519332 GCA_028555095.1 Dicrostonyx torquatus | reverse complement strand
GTGAGTGCGTGTGCGAGTGTGCTCTGTGTGTGAGTGCGTGTGCGAGTGTGCTCTGTGTGTGAGTGCGTGTGCGAGTGTGCTCTGTGTGTGAGTGCATGTGCCAGTGTGCTCTGTGTGTGAAGCTTTGAGCACAGTCACGAGACTTGTCTTCACACAGCTTCTTCTGTTTGTACACATGCTTCTGCTGCCTCTGCTATGGAAACTGGCTCATAAAGACAGTTACCTGAAGGAACTTTCAGTTGAATTTACCATCTATAACTAAATACACCCATCATTCAGGGGCAAAATGTTCTGTGTGGCTAAGATTTATTTTTCTGAATAAAACATAGAAGTAAAACTCAGAACCCAATTAAACCATAATTAAAACAGGACAAACTGACCTGTGTGTTTCAGCTCACAAACAAGCCTTAGAGGCCAAAGATTAGAGGATCAAGGAGCCAAGAGACAGCCAACATTTTACCCCTCACCTTACAAGTTTACCCAGAACTCAGAAGACGATGGGACACCTCTCCCAAGATGCCATGCAACTCCTAAAATTCCACAGCCCCTTGAAAAGAATATTGTCCAGATAAAATGGTTTGAACCTAAAGAGCACAACATTCTACAACGAATGTCATTATGGAGAAAAAAATCCCTAACACTCCCAAGGCAAGCAGCACGATGTTAAGACCCTGACTCACACCAGCAGATGGCGCAGTGGAGCCAAGGCCATTCTCTCTAGTCCCAGATAGATAGAGTCTTGGAGAAGCCTCCCTGAATACAAATGATAAAAAGAACCAAGGTTAGTTTTGGTCTCCTACATGGATTGAAAGTGCAAAAAGGGAAGTATGACCAAAGAGAGGGATAGCTGCCAAAGACGCAAGAAAGAAAGCAATGAAAATATATTCCAGTCGTGCTACTTCCTGGTGTGGGCTCAGAGCATCATTGTATGGTAATAGGAGGTTTGTCAATGAGAGATAAGGGGACCCAATACCTGGACCTCATGAAGGGAAGTTTAGATTCCTCTTTTCTCTACTGTGTGACTCCACAGCATCATCTCAGGGTGGGTGGGACTGAACCTAAGAAAGCCCCACCTTGCTTCAGGGAACTGTGTAGACCAGACACTTTGGAGTGAGGGTCTTGTGTTTATATTCATTTCCTTCATTTTATAATTTGAGGTATTTATATAATACTCTTTCCAAAATCAGCTTTCTTTTGGTTTTGCTTTTTTAATTTTTGCTTTTATTTTTCTAATTTTTTCACTTCCATTCCTTTACCAATCTTCTTCTAATTTCTCTCCTCTTCCCATCTTTCCTGGATCATTCATTCATATTATTTGCTGACTACACGATTACCCAAAATATGGTTTAACTCCATCACATATTAGCACACTTTTGGGTCATTTGCTGTTTTATTTTCATTACAGAAGTAATTTTTAAGTGCTTTTCTATCTGTTGTATGGTTTTATGGTCTTGCTTATAGATCTGTCTGCTTTATGCTTGAATGATAACGGCTAATTAATGCCTTTACAGGTTGATTGATCAGTAGGTAGATCATGAACCCCAAACTCAGAAGAGATATCTCCACTCTGTGAGTGAGTGAGGAGCACAGAGAAGGAGGCTTCAGTTTCAGGGAAACAGAGGTCTCCTTGAAGGGTATCAGGGGTGTGGGATGAGTTGGAGCTGAAGCCGCAGCTGACATTTCATGTTCTCGGGCTCCATACACAAGAGGAGGAGGGAGGAGACCCGCCAGATTCCTTCGGAAAGGTAGGCTCTCTTCCTTCTGCTTACTTTGTTGTTGTTGCTGTTTCTTAGGACAGCGGGCAGCTAACAGATCGCCTCCTCCATTAAAGAGCCTATTCTAGCTGGGCGGTGGTGGTGCACACCTTTAATCCCAGCACCTGGGAGGCAGAGGCAGGTGGATCTTTGTGAGTTCGAGGCCAGCCTGGTCTACAAGAGCTAGTTACACGACAGGCTCCAAAACTATAGAAAAACCCTGTCTCGAAAAACAAAAACAAACAAAACAAAAAATTAGAAACTGAAAATCTTTTATTTTGTGGGAATACAGTTTAGAGTAAAATTGTGTATGCATCTTAACAATATAAATATATTAACTGTATAATCCTAAAAAATAAGTATAATAATTTAATGTTAATACAATAAGCCATGTTTTCAACTACTAGATAGTTGTTTAAAGCAATAGTGTAAATTTAAAAAACTGTATGTTATCAAATTGTTTTGTACCAAAAGTTGTGTTTTATTTGAGATTCTTTGCATTTGTTCATGAAACAGTAGCTAGTATTGTTAATATCTGAAACAAATATACAAAGTTTAACATACTTGGAAGCAAGAAATATCAGACACTTTCTGTTCAGATTCATTCCTTGGATGCTGACTTTATTTATTTATTTTTGGTTTTTCGAGACAGGATTTCTCTGTAGTTTTGGAGCCTGTCCTGGAACTAGCTCTTGTAGACCAGGCTGGTCTCGAACTTTCAAAGATCCACCTGCCTCTGCCTCCCGAGTGCAGGGATTAAAGGTGTGCGCCACCACCGCCTGGCAGATGCTGACTTTAATTGACTTCTTTTTTTTTTTTAAATATTTATTTATTTATTTATTATGTATACAATATTCTGTCTGTGTGTACATCTGCAGGCCAGAAGAGGGCACCAGACCTCATTACAGATGGTTGTGAGCCACCATGTGGTTTCCGGGAATTGAACTCAGGACCTTTGGTAGAGCAGGCAGTGCTCTTAACCACTGAGCCATCTCTCCAGCCCTTTAATTGACTTCTTTTACACAGTTACCAGGAGCTTGTTGCTTATCAGATGTAGCAGACAGCTAGTTCGAGTTACCTTATCCTTCTATGGAACTCTGGTTCATTCAGCTTGTACAATTGCATTTAACCTTATGTTAACTTTATATTTAACTTTGTATTAGCTCATGTTAATTTTGTTGTAAAAATTTTCCACATGCAACTTTGTCTCTTAATGTTCCCTACAAACTTGTACAGTTATTACCTCCTGACTTAGCTTCTGGATCTTTGGCACCTGTTGTTTTATCCCAGCCCCTTGGTTGGACCCTCTTCTGAGGCTAACTGACCATTCTCTTGTTGGTCTTGAAGCTGTTACAGAAAAGATCAGCAGCCCCAGACTCTTAAAAGCAGCTTGGGTAACCCCTAAAAGGGAAATAATGGGCCATGGGCATCCAACTCATAGCTCATCTCGCCATTCTGGACATTGTTCTTGGGACTGACCCCAAAGCCTACTCCCCGAAGATTGATTCTCCTCACACCTAAACTTGCTATACGGCCTACTAAGGGAGAGAAGCAGTTAAAAATTTTCCTCAGCTCTAAAGCTTCCATACCACAGCCATGTCATAGCAAGATACATTTAAACATGCTACATGGTACCTATACCTCAGGATAACCAATAGGTACCTAATAGGTACTCCTCTCCATCCCGAAGGAGAGACTTCATGCCTAGCACTGTAAATGTAGCCGCCTACCCATGGCTGAGGAGGTCTTGGACTCCAAAGGAGAACCTACCGCTGTCACATTCTTCAACCAGTATCTCTAAATTCCCATCCTTGCAGCGGCAGCATATAGCGTTCCCAGTTAACTTTCTTCTTTTCAGTAGACAGAACCCAATACAGAAAGACACGGCTGTCAAAATGCTGAGAACAGCTAACTGTTGGGTGTTGCCTTAGTTAGGGCTTCTGTTGCTGAGGAGAGACAGCATTACCACAGCAACTCTTAAAAAGGAAAAACACAATATACAGAAAGATCATCCCAGAGCAAATTTTCCATGTCTTTTAAAAAATACTTTTAATTCCTCAAGCACGTTTATTATTCTCTTTATTTCTGTGATATGTTTCTTCTCGGTAATATTCATTGAAGACTTGCACAAACTGGGGGTGTTTGGGGTAAGGCAATGTCTTGTCCTTTGGCATTGTTCATGTTTTTGTAATTCTAGACCACCTCAGGCTGATCCAATGCAGGAGCTGTCTGACCAGAACTGGGCCTGTGAGTATAGGTACGGCCTGGGAATACGGGATAGTGTCGGCGGGCAAGGCTCTGGGAGCTCAGCAGGCAAGTACTCTGCATGAGTGGTATATTTGGATCGATGTCTGGGAGTGTGGAGACTGCACTAGCAGGCTGGGTAAGTAGTCCTGCGACAACAGGACAGAAACGAAATGTGAAATTGGCTGTCAGAGAGAGAGATGGAGTGTCATATAGAGCTTGAACGCGCTTCTCACGCTCGCGCAGTACTTCAGACAGCCCTCCGGACATTTATGCTGCTGTGTTGCCTTCTTTCTGAAGCCTCAATCCCAGCGACGCAAATGATGCGCAGTGGTGAGGAGCAGCGAGAACTAGACTGATAAAAACAGAACAAAATGGCTCTCGCTACGGGGTCTGCCTGAAGTCTCTATTACTAAAAATAACTGTAATTGCTAATATAATAACTACTTTGTTTATGAAACACTCAAAATTTTCCACATACTAACCTCATATAATCTCTCTTGGAGCCTTCCCTTTTCCTAAATCTTTAAAGAACTGAAGGTTACTTACTGAGTATGATAAAGCACTTTGGAAAATTTGGTTATGTGACCAACAAAATCATCATCAGAGACCTTGTCAACTGACTCTCCATATTATGGGCATTGGTGTTCCTTGGTTCTGGTATCAGCAAACCTGACTTGGTCCCACAGCAGCCAGCAATGAAGAAAGCAACAGTAAAGCAGAAGTAAAAACAAATTCTTGAAAGGTCAACAGTGTAGTGGTGCTGGACCTGAAGCAGTAACTGACAGGGAAACCGGAAGGAGAGAGAAGACAGAAAGTATGAAAGCAGGGACTTGTGTTCCAAATGACATGTACTGTTTTAATGTGATGTCAGTCACAATCAAATTTTGTGAAACTACATGAAGATGTAAATATGGGCTAAGGTTTTCTGAACAGAACCACAATAGCACAGGGAGTAAACCCACCAACTAGCTAATAGACTACAAATTAATTACTAGGCACACATAATGTACCAATATGGGATCACAAAGATGTAAAAATGTAAATTAACCAATAATGACCAATGAGATTGAGTCAATACGAAGCTTTATTTTTTGGTTGTTTTGTTTTGTTTTTTTGGTACAAGGTCTCTCTGTGTAACAGCCCCGACTGTAGACCAGGCTTGCCTAAAGACTCACAGAGATTCCTCTGCCTCTGCGTCCCAAATGCTGGGATTAAAGGTATGTGCCACCACCACCGGGTCAATAAGAAATTTTAAACAACAACAATAACAACAACAACAAAAAAACAGAGACAGAAGCAGAAAACCAGAGACTCACCATGGTTATATGGTCTCATTCCCTCCACCTACTGACCATCCCCTTAATCGTTCTCAGATGACTCCTCTCCTTCCCCGAGTTACCCTTCCTTCTCCATTTTTTGACAGGATTCTTCTGCTCTATTTACCACTTTGCTTTAAAGTTCTTCCTCTCTTAATTCCTGAAAATGATGCCATTCCACTGCTGCCACCCTGATTCCTTCGCAGCAGGGAGTATTGGGGTCAGCATAGGTACGATGATCTGCGTTGGGAATTTCTACTCACATCCCATGTCCCAGCATTTGCGTATTGAAGCACACTACACTTTAGTGCAAATATCTTTCTACTATGAATCTGTTGTAGTTTAGTTATTGATTTCTGGCAATCTTCTACAATTGTCTGTGCGTGCATGCTCTTTCCGATAGACTGCATTTCAGTTGTCTTGGCTAGTTTTATGTCAACTTGACACAAACTAGAGTCATCCAAGTAGGGGAGCCTCAGCTGAGAAAATGCCTCCTTAAGATAGAGCTGTAGACAAGTCTGTAGGGCATTTTCTTAATTAGTGACTGATGTGGGGGAGCAGCCCATTATGGTTGGGGCCACCCCTGGGCTGCTGGTCCTGGATTCTACACAGAAGTTGGTTGAGCAAGCCATAATGAGCAGGCGAGTAAGCAGCCTCCTCTGTGGTCTCTGAAATAGCTCTCATTTCCAGGTTCCTACTAGGTTTGTGTTTCTGTCTTGACTTCCCTCAGTGGACTGTGAACCAGAATGCATAAGCCAACTAATCTCTCCTCAAGTTGCTTTTGGTTTGTGGTGTTATATCATTGAAAGAGTAGTCCTAACTAAGACAGTACTGGAAACCATACTTTACCAAGAGTGTGTTGTAAAATGCTGGGTAGCTGTGGCTCGAAAGCATGGCTTTGAATCTATATACCATTCTCACTTCTTTCTCTTCCTGTGATCATAGTAGGTTCACCAAACAGGTGCTACAGAAGAAGGAAAAAGGTAGAAGTTTTTTTAAACAATTCTTCTGTGCAGGTTGTATTTTTTTGTTTACAAAAAGGACACGGAAATATTGCTATATCCTAGAAATAATCTCAATTTGTAATTTATTTTCAATTCTGGAGGCCCTATAGTCAAGCATATATTCCCAGTTTTCAGTGAGGAATTGATACAGAATGACTCTTAAGGAAAAAGGGAAAGGAGCCTGATGTCACATGACCCTCTGTCTCTGAGTACAGGACATTTCCACATCTCCCTGATGTCCATCAACCCTGAGGTACCTGTCTTATGCTCCTTCACTTCCAGCTTTGAGAACATAAACCAGGGGCCTAAATTCTAATCAAATGGGCAGTGTCTCCAAGGACAACTGAAAACAGAGCACTGTCACTTCTTCTTTGATCTAAGGGAATCCAGACTTTCCTTGCCAGAAGTTTCCTCATATTGAAAAAAAAAAAGCTCTGTGAAATTCTAAAACAGCACAAGACAATAAAGTCCTCCATCATAAATATTCATGAAACCTCTCTCTTTGGGATGATTGGTGTGTTTGTACTTCTTGCCACTGGATAGCATAGTCTGGGCATGAGCACCCATATAGTTCTCACTGGAGAAGCAGACTTAATAACTCCAAAGTCCTCCAACCCAGAAAAAGGTTCTAGTTCTAGAAGACAGCGTAAGCACAAATTTATTTACTAATTTTAAAGATATTTATTTATTATGTATACAATATTCTGTCCACATGTGTGCCTGCAGGCCAGAAGAGGGCACCAGACCTCATTACAGATGGTTGTGAGCCACCATGTGGTTGCTGGGAATTGAACTCAGGACCTTTGGAAGAGCAGGCGATGCTCTTAACCGCTGAGCCATCTCTCCAGCCCATAAGCACAAATTTATATGAAGGTTGTTTCATTTTTCTTTCTATTCCTTTGATCAACTATGACCAAAATCAACTTAAAAGAGAAAATAGTTAATTTTAGCTTTTAAGTGGCAGTCTATTACAGAGGGGAGCCAGGGCAAGAGCTCATAGCAAAAATGTGGAGGCTGAAACTATTGCAATTCTTCTTATTTTTTTTTAAATAAAACTCAGGGATAAATATTAGGTAATAAACCTAAGAGATTCTCAGATTGACTGAGACGCGATTCTTCCCCTCGCTACTTCTCCAATCAAAAGGGTCATACAACTCCTTAACTGCTCCTCTTCCTCCCCTGTGTGTCTTTATATTTTTCTTGAGTCCATCAGAAAACTCTTTGGTCCACCTGATCAACTGAATGTACACTCTACTCTCCCAACCAAGGCCAGACTCTATCGGTGGTCTTGGGGCAATAAACACAAACAGAAATCCCTCAGCACTACCCATTTTTGTCTAAATAAAAAAGGAGGATTTAATTTTAATATAGTAAAACTATATACAATAAGAACAATTATCAAGTATTGCCTAAATAGAAAGAAAAAGTATTAACTTTAGTAAATTAAACTATGTACAATAAGAACAATTATTAAGTAAGAATTGATTCTCAATGTCTAGTTTGTTTATATTTGGCAAATACAGAGAAAATACTCAATTATCTATACTTTCTTAATAAGTTCAAAGTTTTGTACCTAATTTACTTTCTTTCATGACTAAGGAAAACTGTAGCTATAATTATCTAATCCTCAACTTCATCAAAGATTGAAGAAAGATATAATATTACCTGAACAGACAGCAAGTGCAGAACAAGCAACCTCCAAACTATAAAATTGACAGAAACAGCTGGCTGCCTGGTCAGTCATCCAGGTTTCCTCTGTAGCATTGTGACATTCATCTTAAGACCACAGATATAGAATATCTGGCAGACTTTTCAGTGAAGCAGGAATTTTGAAGGACTGTCCCACCTTGTCTTGGAAAAGCTTGGCAATTGCCTTCTTTTGTGTCCTGCTTGTCCACTTGCACAGCATACTGTCAGCAGTCAAGGTGAGGGCAGTTTCTTTGTCCATTGGCACAAATGAAAGCAAACTGCATATGGAGGTTTTTCAATGCCCATTATCCTATTTTAGAGAAATCCTATTTCATGACAGTGAGACATGTATGCTCCTAGCAGCCCCAGTGTTATTAAACCATTAAAATGCCACAATATGTAGGTCTCTGAAGTGCTTGAAGACCATCTATCCATTTAAAATATTTCTCTGATTCACCTTGAAAATATACCTAACATGGTTATAAGTTGAATTGTTATAGATGACTACTAACTTGAATTCCTTTATTATCCTAAATAGCTTTCAAGGACTAAAACTTTACATAACATTCATAAATGAGATGCATAGGTAAAATACCTTAGACAAGAGATAGAAATATATAATATAGCATAACAAAAGTAGCCATAACTTTTCTTCTCCTATGGAGACAAAAGCACATAAAAATGAACTAAAAAGTGTGATAACAAGTTTAGTAGGTTTTAAAAGAAAACCTCAAAGTAAGCAAGCTGTACATCTCAGTAGCTTTGTGGAGGAGTGAGAGAGTTAAGAGAACAGGAAACCATGGCGCTTGAGTTAGGTTAGCACGGAGGTTAGCCACATAGCAGACAAGCAGCCTGAGAGCAGGAGAGCAGGGAGGGGAGTTTTAAACATAGAAAAACCCAAAGTGTTAGTGAGAGCAAACTTGAAACACAGACAGGAGAAACAGGCAAGTCATGCTTCTCTGGGTGAATCAGAAAAGCTCACTTAGGAGCTACTGCTTTGTGAGCCACTGTGATAAAGGGAGGGAATTCTGGAAAGGAGAGTGTGATCTCATCAAAAGGATAATTATCCCTCTGGTCTCTTTAGCTTGGCTTGCTGAGGATCTGCCTTCCAGAGTGGGAGGTCTGACTCTCTGTGGGATGGTCTCTTAGACAGGTATCTGACCTGACAGGGTCCATTCATATCAGAGGTCCTGTTGACTACTTCTGTAACAATACCTATTTTTTGAACATCCTTTTCACCATTTTTTTAAATCATTATCCTTTCTAAGTCTCTGACACAGAGTCAAACCATTGGCTATGGTCCACAAATTAAAATAGAGTTGAACATCTGGACATTTCTTTCAAGCAAAATATGTGGCCATGTGCCTTGCTCAGGGTTCTGACCATGTGAAGATGTCACTTCACCAGGGCTTTCATGGTTGTCCCAGATATGGGCTTTAATAACATAGATGTGCCCTCTGGGTGGTTTCTGCTTAGTGTGAAGAATCATCAGTACCACACCCGACCACTTTCTCAATGCTTCCTAGATTATATGAAGCCAAAGCTACGTGTTTGGGCTAGAAAGGCATTGCTACAGAACTATAGGCATTTGAACAATTTTCTCTCACAAGTCGCTTGTTCCCTCAGGACCTGCTCAACAACATATATCACAGCTATTGGATGACAGATGCCATCTATGAATGTCTAATTTCATGGTTTAGTGAGTCACATAAATCTCAACTCATGAAGTCTTGCTCAGATCACATGACAATGCTGATACATGGTAACTCAGAACACATTGGTCAAGCCTTCAGTTTCCACAAAGGCCCAGTAACAAACCCATAGCTGTTTTTCAGAAGAGAGAAGTTGTCTAAAGGTGATCATCATTGGACCTTGCTCCAAATTCTCAAGGGCCTCTCCTGAAATTTACTCATGGAGTCTGCCAAAGACACCAAACAGCATTCTTAGGTGCCGCTGAGACCAGAGGTCCAATCAAGTTTGCTGGATTGCATGAATCAAGTGAGAGAACATTCTGCAGAGATGCCTGGACCATTGAAAACCCCTATTTTGTTCTGGCTCCACTCAAAGGCAGCGACTTTAAGGTTCGCTTGCTATATGGGTTAGAGTAACACACTCAAGTGAGGATTGTGCTGCTTCCAAAATCCAAACAGGCCACTTTGCTCTGTGTGTCTCAGTCAGTGGGCTTCCCACCCAGACATGTGAACCGAGGGAGACTCTTACTGAAAAGAGCCATTAAGGCAGAAGGGATATTTGTTAGAGAAAGTTAGTTTATATGGCAGACAGGAGGTAAGAAATTATATTGGAGGGATAGAAATGACAAAATTAGTTATGTGTACACAAAACTATCAAAGAATAAAAAAAAACTTAACATGAACTGCTTTCTGTATGTCAAATACAAACTTGAAGAGAAAGAAGTCAAGAAAAAATTCAATTAAAAAGATTTTTTAAAAAATACCGAGGAATACACCTAACCAGGGTGGTAAAGGACCTCTGTAATGAGAACATTAAGATGACAGAGAGACAAGAGATGAAGAAGCTTGAAGATGGAAAGTTGACCCATGCTCATGGATTGGTATAACAGTGTAAAAATTAGCAGAATATCAAAAGTTATGTAGCTAATGGCCTTTTTACTAAAATTTCAGTGTTCTTCAAAAAACTACAAAGCATCTTTAAAATTTATATGAGAACAAAAAAGATATATTTTGCATCCTGACACAGGTATGAATTTCTTCCATGACTGGGCTGTGTTGGGTTATGATAGGGTTGCTTGCGGATGACCTACACGCCTGTGACTGCAGACCTTGGTCTCTAGATGACTTCTACAAGGTCACAGTGCAGCTACAACACAGTTCTGATCTGTTTGTGACAAAAGAGATTCACGGCACAGGTGCAGTGCAGTGGAATAGAAGACGTGCCTTCTCTCTCACCAAAGACAAACAATTTTTACCTGTCAAACTCAGAAGAATTAAAATCATTGAGTTGTACAAAACTTTAAATAGCCTTTCAGGTCATTGTTTAATGAAGGCATCTAAAGCCCTGGAGACAAAGCTCAAGCGAAGGTGGAATACAAACTCTCTGCTGAAGAGCGCCACAGACACTGTCTCCCAGAACTGTCTCCACAGTCGGGTGCACCATCAGGCGGAATTATATCTTTCACCTACATAAAAACTTACTGAACCGAAGCCAGAAAGAAAGCAGAACACTACAGTTAAAATAAAACTAAGCTTTATTTTTAAGACAGCACAGCATATGTTCTTTGTATTAAAGCAAAATTAAAGGTCCTTATTAGAATCAATAACATAAAGGACTTCAGAGCATGCAATAAGATATTAGTAAGATTTATTAGTGTGAACACGACACAGAGTTCACACAACAGCATGGACCTTAACAATCTTGAGTGTTGGATCCCTCACAGTACAGGCTGGCTAGTATAACGTAGGAGGCCCCCCTGCTGTATAATGGAGGAGCCCCCCTCACTGTATAACAGAGGAGGCCCCCACTGTATAACGAAGGAGGTCCCTCGCTGTATACGTAGGAAACACCCCCCCCCTATAACGTAGGAGGCCCCCTTGCTGTTTCTTCTTATCACCTACTCTAGCCTTGTCACCATCATGAAGCGCACATCTTGTGGCAGCATGCTCCTGAGGCAACGGTGCAGGAATTTTTTCACTCTGGCTACCTTTGCATTGTGATCCAAATCTCAATAGTTACTCTGGCTGGAAGAAAAACACATGTTGCGTGAGCCCGAAAGAGTGCACCAAAGTTAGCACAGTATCTTCCCTGGAACTTCTACCTTCCATGTTCACCATCCATGTTCAAACCAAACAAACAGAACATCTACAGTGAGCAAGAAGGAGAGGTTGTCATCCATAATCAAATACCAACTCTAGCCACTAATTCAGAGCTGCACACTTTGTCAAACAGGGAACGGGGTGTTTATCCACAGCTGACGTAAGTGAAGACCAGTTCCTTTTTGGCTTCCCAGTTGAGGGCGATATTGACGTACCTGATCTCTCTCAGGTGACACATTGCTGTCCTCTGTCAGATCCTCAAACGCAGGAATGTCGCTCAAGAGCTGTGTGTTGATTATCTCCTGGTCATCCAATACTGAGTCTGAAGAACAAGTCATCACTTCCCAGAATTCATCATTAGTCTCCATGGAAAAGCAAACAAAATATTGAAAACCAACAGATACCAGAAAAAAAGTGGAAAAACCACAGCGTTAAAAACTCACACGGCACTCACCAAGTCGCTAAGCTCATTCAGGCCCATGCAGAAGCTGCTCTTGCCCTGCTCATACTCTGCGTTGTGCTCCTCAATTTTCTTCTTATTTTCTTCCCACACCATTCTTCTGTGTCCTTCTTCATCCTGGAAATCAATACAGCAGGTAATATTTCTTTCCTATTAACCCCCACACAAGCAGACCAAATGAAGTGTAGGGGCAGGTAAAGCCGACCCACGGAGAGGGACCTCAGGATACTACATCCCACACCCAGAAGGTCAACAAGACTGACCACCTTGACTTTGTAAAACACATCTTTAGGCAATTCCTTGGCAATGGCTGGTCTCTGTGGCCACTTTCATGTTCACGAGCTTCCTAGATCTCTCTCTGAGATCTCCCTGCTTTTAGGTTACTAACCTGGCTGTAAGTTTTCTCATATTTCCTCTTCCACTCCTGCCATTCAGCATCTAAACTGGGATCAGCTGACAGAGAAGCTGAAGCCATTTCCAAGCAAAGGATAGTTGGGAAAACAACAGGAGTCAGGTATCAAAAACCTAGAGAAAGAAGTGTAGGGTTAGCCATAGCAAAGCTCTTGACGTATTTATTTTTGCAGCATCAATCAGATCCATCTCGTGCCCTGTGCACCTTGGCTAGGGTCTGCTTCTGGCCTGAAATTCGTAGTTTCCAAGGTAGAGGCTGAGGCTAGGACTGCATTGTCCTTGGCTGGCTAGGAGCTGCTTAAATACAAAGGAGGCCCCCAGGGCACTGGCTCAGTCCCGCCTCCAATCCAATCCCCTCCTGGTGGTGGCTCTCCCTACCTGGAGGCCTTGGACCACCACCTGGCATCACGTGCAAGCTCAATTAGTGCATCTGGGCCACAGAGTTAAACAGTGTGGCTCAGGAGACAAACAGGACCCCAGGCCCAAGCTCTGTGTTACAGGATGAAGCTTTTCTGAGAGTTCTAAGACTCACAGAATATTCTATTTGTTGCAAAGAAAATCTTCAGGGACAGCAAAAATCATGGCAGCATGACACCAATGGGGACAGCTAGTGTCCCACAGTCCTACCTCAGATTCTGTATCTGTGTGGAGAGCATGTGCTAGTCTAAGAATTGTGAAGGCGCCGCTGACAACCATCTGAAGAATCAAGGGCATGTGTCTGTGTGTGCCTTGCCTGACGCAGCCTCTGACTGATAGGAGCTCCTTCAGAGAGCATGAAATACCCACCCCAAACCAGAGATGTTAGACACACTTGTCATTCCTCCTGGCCATCAGTGTCTCAGTCCTGGAACTCTCATCATATATAAGGATCATCTGAGTTGCCTGAACCAAGGAAGAGATGCCTCATGTGTACAAAAAGGTGGCCTACAGGGTTGGACTGGACACATGAAACTTGCTGTGTGGACGTCACCATTACTCTGACTAGATAACTGGGCATGACTGCAAAGCAGATGTAGCAAAAATCAGAAAAGAGGATACAGAATGTAAATTACCAAATGTGAAGAGATCTGGTGTGTTTCTATTTTAATATATCACAGGAAAAGGTAAAAAAAAAAAGATTCATGCCCATTTTTCTTTGAGTTTTCCAAAGTTTTATTATTCACACATTAGACAGATAATTGATATTTAAGGATGTCCGTATGTTTGTTATAGGCAGAATTGGATGGACACAGCCTTATAGAGTGTATATGCTTCTTGCTCAGTCTGCACAGCAAATTCAGATATACAGATAATAGGAACAAAGTTTAGCTCGACATTCCAAACAAGACGAAAGAGATCTCTGCATGTTCACAGAGTGCTTGGGGTTTGGGAAACTAGTCATGGCTTAATCTTGGCTTAGTGTTCTGTACTTGTGTTTAAAACATAAATGATATTGAGAAAAGGCCGGAGGGCTGCCCTGTGAGGCTAACTTTGCCATAATTGCAGCACAGCTTCTGGCAGCAGGAGCAAAGGGGTAAAGAAGATCAGATTTGTCCTTGGCTGGTGAGTATTTATGCTGAGTTATCTTCTACCAGCGCCTTCTGTAGAGATGGATTTGTAGATACTGCTTGAATTTGGTTTCATCAAGCAATGATTTAAAAAGTCTAGCTGAGTATAGTTGGCTGTGCTGAAACCTGTGGTCTCCTAGAGTCTGTCCAGATTCTTCTGTGTCTTTGAGTCTCCACTGCGACATTCAGTGATGTTCCAATGGGCCCGCCTTCACATGCTACTTGGTCTTTTTCCTTTGCATCATTTAATATCTTCCTTTCTTCTGTATGTTTGGTGATTTGATTTTTATGTGTCTTGGAGGATTTATTTTCCTTTTCTGTCTTTTTGGTGTTCTGTAAGGATCTTGTACCTTGATAGGCACCTCCTTCATTGGGTTACAGAAATTTACTTCTTTGTTTTTTATTGAAAACTTTTTCTGTGCTGTTGACTTGGGTTTCTCCTCCTTCCTCTGTTTCTATTACTCAGAGGTTTCTTTTTTTTTTTTTAATAGTTTGCCACATTTTCTGGATGTTTCACCTGGATATGTTTAGATTTAACATTTTCTTTGACTGATCTTCACTGTTTGAGATTCTTCCTTCCATGTCTTGTATTCTGTGTGGGGGAATTTTCTGAGTGTTTTGTTTGACTTCTTAAAGTTTTCATTTCCTGTTTTAACTAATTTTGGGTTTTGCTTAGTGATTCTACTTCTACTTTCATGTCTTGTACTGGTTTTCTTTTTTCTTTTCTTTTCTTCTTCTTCTTTTTTTTTGCCATGACAACATACAGTTTTGTTTTTGTTTGTTTGTATGTTTGTTTTGTGTGCATGTGTTTTCACATACATCAAGGGCCTCTATTGGAGATCACATATTGGTCCTCCTACAGTCTCCAGACAGCAATTCCATCTGTCATTGAGGACTCAGGTTCAATCAAGTATGTTGGGTAAATAGGTCTCATGACAGAACATTCTACATAGCAGCAAGAATCTGATGAGTAGCCTTATGTTATCCTGGCCACACTCAAAGGCAGCTTTAAAGTTCCCTAGCTATCTGGGTTAGAATAACACATTCAGGGGAGGAATGCAAAGCTTTCAAAATCTAACTAGACTATTAAGCACTGTGCAACTCAGTCAGTAAAACTCCCACCCAGGCCCGCACACAAAGCATTCAAGGACAATAACAACAACCTCCACACCCACTTAAACAATGTACTACAGATCCTCTTCAACAAACCTCAAGACAACTAAGAAAATCGGTCATGAGACTCTCGAAGATGGAAGATGCTCATCAGCAGGACTGACCAGAGTGCCACCTCTTTGAGCACCATCTTTCTTAGCACCAGAATGCAACATGCAAGCTTCCAAATGACGGAAGCAACAAATGGCCTTACTTAGTTATGACAGCTATGAACCCTAAAGATGTAGTAGTTGCACGCATATATTAGAGGTACCCAACTTCTTTCTAATTGAGTGTAAGATCCACTCAGCAGGAAGGAATCCATGCCTGGTATCGAAAACCTAGTCAACTGCCTAGGGCTAGTGGAGTCATGGATCTTTCAGGAGAGTCTACAGTCACAGTGTACTAAACCAGCATAATCTCTAGCCACATTTTAAATAATTCTCTTTATACCAACAGATAAGTGTATTTCTTCATCCACCATCAAGAAGACTTCTCTTTGTAAAAAACGGAGACCATTATAGAGAACAACAACCAGCCAATGTGCAGAGTTTTGAAGCCCAGTCCAGCTGATACAAATTCCACTTACAAAACAATGCCTTCTCTTAAGGTTCAGGGACCATTGCAGGAAAGGTAGCAAGAGAGATGTCATAACTGGATACCCTTAGCAAGCTTGCCTTCTAAAGCTCCTACAAATGTTTGGTTGCTTCTCATTTAGCAAATGCTCTGCTCTCTTGTAACTATCCATGTGTGATTTTGAGCTTCATGGCTGAGACTTAAGATCATGGAAATGAGAGTGGCTCCCTTCCAGACTCAAGTGCATGCCTGTACCAATGGAGAGTCAGGGTGGGTTGACTGTTCCAGCCTCTGGGAAACTACTCCCCAGGGAAATGTGTTCCCAGTATCAGTACACAGAAGTGATGTATTGATCCCAAAGTGCCCAGCTTTCCCCAAGGGTAAACCTGAAAATCAGGTGGTGTAACTTGTGAGCAACTGGTTCTATAGGCATGAAAATCCCAAAATTTTGAGTCATGGATTCTGAGAGACACTGAGGTGAGGCACTCGCTCTCAGGTCAGAGCTTCTGCAAGCAGGCTCTGAAAGGGGCCTCGTGGAACTGTGAAGGTGAAATCTAACTTGCAGTGGAGTTCACAGGACGTGCTGAGGCTAGAACCACAGGATATCCACCAAGGAAAGCTGAACATATCAAGAGCCAGCCTAAGAGAGGCTACAGGTCCTCCAGGAGCCATAGCCGAGGCCCTCAATTGTCTGTCAGCCATGGGCTTAGGGGGTGGTGCTTTACCTGGATGGTTATTGTCTTGCTTTGGACCTTTCATTCCTTTCTATGTCCCCATAATTCCATTTTGGAAAGGAAATTTAAACTCTGTGCATTTGTCTGTTGGAAGTCTGTAATGTGCTGTTATTGTGTTAATTTCACACAAGGTAATTACAGTTAATGAACTTTCTCGAGTCTAAGAAAAAAAAACTGGATTTTGGAGATTTGAACCCTCCTGAAACTATGATGACTTCTGAGTTAGACTGAATGCAATTGCAGCAAGAGACAGCCATGTATCCTTTAGCGCCACTGGACTCTGTTGGGGTCTGATAGTGTCACTTGAGCATACACTACATTCCTTTGACCACAGACTTTATCCTTTAGATGACTCATACTTGATCACAGCACAGTTAGAACAGGTTACTGATATGTTTTATAAAATGAAATTTGTGGCAGAGGTCAGAACAGTGGAACAGAAGTTGCCTTCTCTGCTCTGAATTCATCCCTGTGGCCAATTATATTTGGTCAACTAATGCAAATTAACAAGTTGGAATCCCAGAAAATTCCTTGTTGACTTTCAGATCGTTGCTGAAAGTAAACAACTGAATCCCTGGAAGCAGAGCTCCACTAGGGATGGGAAACTGACCCTGTGATGAGAGAACCATCCCACAGCCAGGTACATTTTCAAGTGGAAGGTTTGAATGAGCTACACTCTTACTGAAATAAAACCAGAAAGCAAAGCATAATGCTACATTAAAAGTCAAGCTTTAATTTTAACATACTGCTGTAAAAATTGTTAATATTTTATCAGCATGAATATGCCTGATCATTCTTATCACAATGTTGCTATTAAATGAATTCAGCATTTTCTTCCACAGAGCACATGCTGGACAATGTGAAGGAGAGAACCCCTGCTGCTCCTTCTTAGCACAGTCCGTTCTCCTCAGCATCATGCAGCACACGTCCTGGGCAGAAGGCTCCTGAGGCAATGAAAGAGCAAAGGAATAAAGGTTTCTTTACACCTAGGCTATCTTATTGTTGCCAGCAGGCTCTTCTTGTTACCCAGACTGGAAGAAAAGTCCTTATCACCTTGATTAGAAAGATTACAGCAACTTTGTCAGAGTGCCTTCATGGTCACCATGTTTAATACCCAACTATAGGACCCCAATCAAGAAGAAAAGATTGTCATCCACACCCCAGTACAAGCTCTCTCCATACTCCATAGAGCAGACCACTCAGTCAAACAGTGAAGTGCCAGCTGTTTCACAGCTGACACCCGTGAGGGACGAGACACTGTCATACCTAATCTGTCACAGATGTCACTCAGTTGTTCTCTTCTAAAGTCTCAGATTTAGGCAAATCTTGTGTAAACTTTGGTTTTCCACAGCAACTTGTCCTGAATTCCTCGTTCGTCTTCATGGAAAAGCAAACAAAAATATTGAGAACCAAGAGACTGAACGTAAAGATCCGAAGTGAAGAAACACAGAGTTAACAACCCATCTCGCACTCACCATGTCACTAAATTGGTTCAGGCCCATCATGTAGCTGCTCTTGCCCTGCTCGTACTCTGCATTGTGTTTCTCAATGATTTTCTTATTTTCTTCCCACAGTGCTCTTCTGTGTCCTTCTTCATCCTGGAAACAAATACAACAGATGGTATTTTTTTCTTATTAACCCCCACACAAGCTGATCAAATGGAGTGTAGTCAAGAGGAGGCATGGAGACTACAGCCAGCCATTGTCCACGCCCAGATGATTAGCCACAATGGCCACCTTAATGTTTAGAGCACAAGTCTTTAGCAAGTCCTTAGTGGTGGCTGGCCTCTGTGGCCGCGTTTATGTCTATGGACTCTCACTAGCAGGGGCCATTCTTTCTGAAATCCCTCTGGACAGGGTCCGTGTTACCAACCGGGCTGTAGGTTTTTTCAAATTTTTTCTTCCATTCCTCCCATTCAGCATCCAAGCTGGGGTCTCGTGAATGAGCAGCTGAGGCCATTCTCTAGCAGGAAGACAGCACTGCTCAGGTGAACAAGGACTTGTCCAATACCAAATGGTCAGCCCTGAAAATATTCACACAAGTAATTATGCATACTGAATCAGGCTATATTTAGGAGTATATACATATATGCATATAGGCACATAGTTACAATTAATGACAAAAGAGGCCAGATTTTAAAACGAATCAGGAAAGGTGTTTCTGAGGGCATGAGGGAGGAAAAGGAGGGGGTAGCAATGGTGTAATTCCACTAGTATCTTAAAACAACTAAACCAACCGACGAACCAAACAAACAAGAAAACAAAGAGAAACAAAACCCAGGGAAAGAAGAAAAGTGTCGTCCCCCCCCCCCCCAGGTAACCAGAGCAAAACTGGGATGTTTCTAGAGCATGAGTTAGCCAGGGCCTCTGTACCTTGCTTGTCTCTGCAGTGCTGTGGCTTCTGTTAAAAACGTGGAAACCAGGACTGTGGTGGGCAGGGCCTTCTGAGAGCTATTTATAAAAGTCTAGTGTTGCAAGAGCAGAACAGCCTGTGGCTCCACCCTTTTCCTTCCCGGAGCAAAGCTAAGCCCTTCCCTGAAGCCTCAGCCTGATGCACAGAGTCTTAGACTAGCTTGACTAGTGTCTCAGGCACACCAGGCAGGAAATCACAACTCTGGAGACTAACCAGCCCCCACAACCAAACTGTCATAAAGGATGTGGCTTTTCTGTGAATCCTAAGACTCATACGTGTCCTGTTTTGTATAATTGAAAGTCTTCAGGAATAACAGAATTGTGGGGAGGAGAACCAGTTTGTGTGTGTGCCACAGACCTACCTGAGATTCTGCATCCCTATGGAGAACTGTGAAGGCGCTCAGACAGCACATCTGAAACATCAACAGTGTGTATCTGCCTGCGATTTCCTTACCTGAAACTCAGCCCATGACAGATGGAGCATCTGCAGAGAGGACGAATAACCAGAAGGAAACAGATGTTAGAGATACTTTGTCATTCTGCCTGGCTGTCAGTTTCTCAGCCTGGGGCTCCCCAACTTTAGAGAAAGTATTGAAGGTGCTCAAATCAAAGAAGAGACACTTGATGTGCACAAAAAGGTGACCTACAAGGTTTGACTGGACACGTGGAACTTTACCATGACTTCGGAAACACGAAACTGACTGTGTGAGCTTCCCCATTTCTCTGGCTAACACAGCTGGCCACATGGTCACAAAGCAGATGTAGCAAAAGTCAGGGAAGAGGATACAGGTGTGACTGAAAGCCAGAGATGTAAATTGCTGCACGTGAAGGGATCTGCTTCATTCCTATTTTATATATCACAGGAATAGGTTAAAACAAAATAGATTCGTGCCCATTTTCTTTGGGTTTTTTTTGAAGTTTTACTGTGCACTTGCCAGACAGATAATTGGAATTTAAGGGTTTTCTGTGTTGGTTACAGGAGGAATTGGTTAGATACAGCCCAGGAGAATGCGTGTGCCTTCCCCCTCAGTAAGGGTGGATTGCCAATGGCCAGGCCAGAGGAGCCGCAGATATCAATGACTTCAGGGGAAGTCCCACCAGGAAATGAAACTCTGCTGGGTTAAACTCAGATAAGCAAAGCCTTGAAAGCCTTGGCTCAAGAATGTCTCTTGCCTTTGGGGGTGGAGTGGTAGGGTGTGTGGAAGGAATAGGAGGACGAGAGGGAGTGGGAATTTGGATTGGTATTTTTTTTTTAAAAAAAAAAAAGAGAAAAAAAAGAATGTCTCTTGCTACTGCTGTGTCTTTGTATGTTTGTTGCTGCCATCTTTCTCTGGTATGTGGCATGGTGGGAATAGGTGTGGGGAGACCTGCACTGCCTATAACGTAGTGTGTTTATCTCATGGAAATATTCTGTTCCCCTGGATTATTATGAAGATGATTCCCTCCTAAGCTGTACTGTTTAACTGTATAAAAGCAATGATTTTATACAATAGTATCATTAGTTGAAATAGGATTTGGATGGTTGAGGATCTTAAATAAATACAGCAAAAAATTATGCCAGAGGTTAGGTCAGTGGAAAAATTAACATAGGTAAAATTAGGATAAAGTTGCCTCTGCCTCTGATTCCCTTTGACCCTTATTGCTACTGGAGGCTGGCCCTAGGCAACCATAGTGGATGGAAGTATGCATAGCAAATTAAAATATATGGCTTAATAGAAATAATGTTTACTTCATTCCAAACAAGATGAAAGAGATCTCTGCATGTTCACAGAGTGCTTGTGGTTTGGGAAACTAGTCATGGTTTAATCTTGGCTTAGTGTTCTGTACTTGTGTACAGATATATATATATATCTAAGGACCTTGTATATAATTGTTGAGGAATATTACTTTAAGGTGTGTTACTTTTGTAAATGCTGTGAAACCATTGTTTAATGATTAAAGGTGTATTACTATTGTTTATGCTGCATTTGTTTAACCCTGTGAAGCTGTGTTACTTTGCCTGTCTAAAACACATGATGGTCTAATAAAGAGCTAAATGGCCAATAGCAAGGCAGGATCAAGGATAGGTGGCAGGCAGAGAGGTTAAAGAGGAGGAGAAAAGAGGAAGAATGTGAACAATGAGAGAACAAGGGGAGGAAGACGTCAGGGGCCAGCCACTCAGTCACCCAACCACCCAAAGATTCAGCCAGCCACGGAGTAAGAGTGAAAGTAAGACATACAGAAGTAAGGAAAGGAAACAGCCCAGATGCAAGAGGTAATGGGGATGATTTAAGTTAAGAAAAGCTGGCAAGAAACAAGCCAATCTAAGGCCAGGTGATTATAAGAAAGATTATGCCTGTGTGTGTGATTTCTTTGGGAGCTGGGTTGTTGGCCCCCCAAAAGCAAAAAGAGTAAAACATCACACTACATTTTGGCATTTCAACATGGGCCTGAATTTCCATGTAGGGCCAAGAAGGCTGGAATAAAAAAAAAAAAAAGAGAGAGAGAGAAAGAAAAAGGACATGACACCTGTAAGAGGTGCTACTGTTCAGCTAGTAGCACTAAATAGAATTAGAAATGGCAAGGTAAGTAAAAACCCAAGAGTGGGTGGGACTAGCGTAGAGAGCTTGCAGAGAATCCAGGTGAGGTAGCCTAACAGTCTAAAAAGGCTAACAGGCTAACAGATAAAAGATGTCCCAGTTGGGGGGGGGAGCAAAAAACCTCTAAGTAATTTCCAGTGTGTTTTATAATTTACATAGGCTTAGAAAGAAAGAATATGGACATTTCCTTAAGTGTCTTTCAGCCATTTGAGATTCTTCTGTTGAGAATTCTCTGTTTAGTTATGTACCCCATTTTTTAATTGGATTATTTGGAATTTTGATGTCTAATTTCTTGAGTTCTTTATATATTTTGGAGATCAGGCCTCTGTCTTATATGGGATAGGTGAAAATCTTTTCCCATTCAGCAGGCTGCCTTTTTGTCTTATTGACCGTGTCCTTTGCTTTACAGAAGCTTCTCAGTATTTATCTATTGTTTCTCTGTGTCTGTGCTACTGGGGTTATATTTTGGAAGTGGTCTCCTGTGCCCATGTATTGAAGGTGACTTCCCACTTTTTCTTCTATCAGGTTCAGTGTGGTCAGATTTATGTTGAGGTCTTCAATCCACTTGGACTTGAGTTTTGTGCATGGGGATATTGATTGATTTTTATTCTTCTACATGTTGACATCCAGTTATGCTAGCACTGTTTGTTGATGATGCTTTCTTTTTTCACATTGTCAAAATCACATGTTCATAGGTGTGTGGATTAATACCCGGGTCTTCAATTTGATTCTATTGGTCAACCTGACTGTTTTTATGCCAATACCAAGCTGTTTTCTTTATTGTAGCTCTATAATAGAGTTTGATGTCAGGGATGGCGATGCCTCTGGAAGTTCCTTTAATGCACAGGATTGTTTTGGCTATCCTGGTTTTTTGTTTTTCCATATGAAGTTGATTGTTTTTCTTTCAAGGTCTGTGAAGAATTGCGTTAGGATTTTGATGAGGATTGCATTGAATCTTTTGATTGCTTTCAATGCAGCAAGAAGCTGCTTTTGCATGGACTGCTTGACAATATGTTGTATAAACTGGACATGCAGGACCCCACAGGAAAGTGACCACTGAACTTTGCCAAAACAAGGTGGGATGGATGGTATTTCAATGTTCCTGCTTTCCAGAAGAAACTGCCTCCATGAAGCAGAGGAAAGTGATTGACAAACAGCCTATATAAATGGTACAGTCTTTCAAATTTACTGCTTCAGTGAAAAGTCTGTCAGATACTATGATTCTGTAGGCTGAAGATGGATGCCCCAATGTTGCAAAGGACTTTAGGTGACTTTCCAGGCAGTCAATGTCTCTGTCATTTCTAGAGTTTTCGGAACTCATTTGCAATGCACTTTTTGTTTACTTAAACGATATTATTCCCTTCTGGTGTCTCTGATGGGGTTGAAAACTAGATAGTTATAGTTACAGCTTTTCTTAGATATGATAGAAAGTAAGGTAGGTATAAAATTTTTGATTTACTAAGACAGGATAGATTATAGAGTATTTTCTTTAAATTTATCAGATATAAATGGATTGGAATTCAGTACATTGTAAATGTAATCTTTACTTGATAATTGTTTTATTGTATACAGTTTTACTATGTTCAAGTTAAAACTTATAATTATTTTTTTAGAAAGAAAGAAGGGGAAATGTTGAGGAATATTATTTTGAACTGTGTTACTTTTGTTTATGCTGTGGAACATCTGTTTAATGATGTAAAGGTGTATTACTTTTGTTTCTGCTGCATTTGTTAAACTTGGTGAGGCTGTGATTCTTTGCCTGTCTTAAACACCTGATGGTCTAATAAAGAGCGGAATGGCCAATAGTGAGGCAGGAGCAAGGATAGACAAAACTGGCAGGCAAAGGGGATAAATAGGAGGAGAAATGAGGAAGAAGGTGAACAATGAGAGAATAAGGGGAGGAGGACATCAGGGACCAGCTACCCAGACACCTAGCCAGCCACAGAGCAGGAGTGAAAGTAAGATATACAGAAAAAAGTAAAAAGTTTAGATGCAAAAGGTAGTGGGAATAATTTAAGTTAAGAAAAGCTGGCAAGAGATAAGCTTAGATGCAAAAGGTAGTGGGGATAATTTAAGTTAAGAAAAGCTGGCAAGAGATAAGCCAAGCTAAGGCTGGGAAATTATAAAAAAGAAAAGGCCTCCATGTGTGATTTCTGTGGGAGCTGGGTGGCTGCCCCCCCATATGCCAAAAGAGTAAAACATCACACAAAGCACACGTAACTGTTTTAAAGTCCTCTCTTGTGCTTCAACTGCTTTCCATTTCTTACTGCAGTCGCCGCGCTGCTGGGTTCTGTTGGTGACATGATACCTTATAGATTAATGATAATGATTTTTTTGGGGGTGGGTTCAAGACAGGGTTTCTCTGTATAGCTTTGGTGCCCGTTCTAGAACTAGTTCTCATAGACCACACTGACCTCAACCTCATTGAGACCCTCCTGCCTCTGTCTCCTGAGTGCTGGGATTAAAGGTGTGTGCCACCACTGTCCAGCTATGACTATGTTTTTGAGCTTGTGTCTAGGCATCTGACTTTGATGTGTTTGTGATTCTAGTTGATATTTAGTTTTATCTTTGTTGAGCTCTGTTCCTTGTTCTTTGCTGCCTTCTCTATATTTTAGTTCACATCTGGTATGACAACTGATCCCCAGGCCAGCAAGACCAATGGGTTTCTCAGCTGAGAAGCCACCTGGTTTTGGATGCTGGCTCAAAGAGGTGGCATGCAGAAAGAAATCTGGGTCCACTGTAAGGTTCTGTAAGGTCCCACAGCTAGGGAAGTAGAGAGAGAGGAGAGGCTCCTTAAATTCCTCGTCTAAGATATGTCAATTAGGACACCATGTGAAAGGTGCCATCATAGCTGGGTATGCCAAGGAAAAGTCAAGTCAAGAACATGAAGTGAAGAACAGGGATCTGAGATAATCTTTGATACTTAATGTGCTGGCCTGTACCAGAAATGTCTGCATCACTCTTGTCTCTAAAAACATAGTACATAACTGTACTAAGATTGTTTTGTTTATAAGAAGAAATTAAAATTCAGTTTTGCTTTTTATAGAACACTGAATAGATTGGAACAGAAGAGAAAGTTCCTTTGCCCTTAATAATCAAAACCCTAAACACATAGAACAAGAAATATTAAAAGCTTCAAGGGGAAAATATAAGTAGAGGTTTCTTTCCTGTGCACCAGCTCCCAAATAAATACTCAGAGACTTAATTATAATTGTTTGATCAATGGCTTAGGCTTCTTAGTGGCTCGCTCTAACTATAAATTAGTCCATTTCTATTAGTTTATATTTTACTATGAAGCTCATGGCTTGTACCTCGCTTTTTGCTTCCCCTGTGGCTACATGGCATCTACTCCCCCACCCCCATTCAGATTTCACACCTATGTATATTCTGCCTGGCCATCAGCTGAAACAGCTTTATTCACCAACCAATAAGAGCAACACATATACAGAAGGACATCCCACATCAAAAAAGGCCATGTAACGTATAAAGGTAGACCTATTAGAATTACACCTGACTTCTCAATGGAGACTCTAAAAGCCAGGGGCCTTAGATAAATGTGCTGCAGACTTTATAGAGAGTAATGATGCCAACACAAAATACTACAACCAGTGAAACTTTCAATCACCACAGATGGAGGATACAAGATATTCCATGGTAAAGTCAAATTTAAATAATATATACAAATCCAGCCATACAGAAGGTTCTAGAAGGAAAATTTCAATGCAAGGAGGTTAACAACACCCATGAAAACACAGTCAATAAGTAATTCTACTCCAGCAAAGCCCAAAGAAGTAAAATACACCACACCCCCCCATGTCCACCCCCTACTAGCATCACCAACAACTAATACAAAATAACAGGAATTAACAGTCGTTGGTCATTGATATCTCTCAATATCAACGGACTCCATTCCCCAATAAAAGGCACAGACTAACACAATGGATTCACAAGCAAGATCCATCTTTCTGTTACATACAAAAAACACAGGTCAACATCGAAGATAGACATTACCTCAGAGTAAAGGGTTGGAAAAAGATTTTACAAAAAAAAAAAAAAAAGGTGCTAAGAAGCAGGTTTGTGTTGCTGTTACAATATATAAGAGACTTTAAACCAAAATTAATCAAAAGAGATGGAGAAGGACATTGTTCATACTTATTAACAGAAAAATGCACCAAGATGTTGTCTCAATTCTCAACAACTATGCCCCAAATTCAAGGTCACCCGTATTTGTAAAAGAAACATTGCTAAAGCTTAGATCATGCATAAACCCTCACATATTGATTGTGGAAGACTTCAATACCCCTCTCTCACTAATGGACAGGCCATCCAGATATAACTGAACAGAAAAATGATAGAGTTATCAGAAATTGTGAACCAAATGAACCCAACAGGTATCTACAGACCATTTAACCAAAATACAAAAGGATATGCCTTCTTCTTGGCACCTCACATAATTATCTCGAAAACTGAACACATACTGTGTCATAAAACAAGTCTCAACAGATACAAGATATTGAAATAAGTCCTTACATCTCAACAGACCACCATAGATTACAGCTGGATTTCAACAGAATAGAACCAACAGAAAGCCTACAGCTTTTGGACGCTGAACAGTTTTATACTGAATGACTTCAGGGTCAAGGCAGAAATAAAGAAGGAAATTAAAGACTCCCAAGAAGTCAATAAAATGAGTATACCATATACCCAAACTTAAGGGACACCATGAAAGCGGTACCCAGGAAAGTTCATAGCACCAGTGCCTTCTCAAAGAAATTGTAGAGATTTTATAATCGGGATTTAACAGTACACCAGAAAGCTCTATAACAAAAAGAAGCAAACTCACCCAGGAGGAGGATGGAGCAGAAAATACACAAACTGATGGCTGAAATCAATAACATACAAACAAAGAGAACTGAAGTGGCAAAACAATTCCACACCAGTTAAGAATTATGGATAATAAAAAAAGGTTATTTATTTGAGGGGAAAAACTTACAGATCACTGTCCCAAGCAACAGTCATTGTAAATAGGAAACAGCCAGAATGGGAGCCGGAAGCAAAGAGAGCAAGTGTGCGGTTCCCGCTGCTTTTTAAAATATAAGAGACCACGTCCCAGTGGGCTGGTATCTTAAAGGCTATTGGCTGAAGGAGCAGAATGTGCTCCTGCAGCAGAGAACAATTCAAAGAACTAATGAAAAGAGTTTTTTTTTTTTTTTTGAAAAAATCAAGGAGACAGAGAGAAGCCCGCCCTTTTGACTGGAGCAGGCCCTTGGAGAGGACTTCTGATCCAGCCATCTGACCCAGAGGGCAAGTGGGTCCCAGCCCAGTCAGCTAGGTGTCTGGCCCCAGAGGGGACTAAGGACACCCGCCCATCCCCCAAACCTTTGGGCCATTAAGGGAGCTTCCCCCACCTATTGGCTTTTCTGCTTAGTACACAGCAGCTCACATCCAAGCATCTGTTCCCATCAGTGGCAGGGTACTCGGTTCCCAAAAGGAACTCAGCCTGTTCCAGGGCTGAGGCCTTGAGGGAAAAGGGGGCATGTACAAAGCCACAGGGCTTTGTAGAGCAGTGAAACCCACCCTTTTGTCTGCGACAGGCCCTTTTAGAAAGCTTTTGACCTAGACCCATCTGGATCTGAGGAGCTCGGCAGGTTCTTGGGCCAGCGAAGGCCCCTGATCCAGATCCATCCAGACCGAACAAGTGGCCCTTGTCGAGTACCAGTTGATCCAATAGGACGGGAAAAGATGGGCAGGCACCAAGCCAGGAGTTCCTCCAACAACCTGAAAAGCAACATGACAACACCAGAGTCCAGTGATTATGCAACAAGAAGACCTGAGCAACCTAATCCAGAAGAAGTAGAAGAAATCAACTTAAAAGTAACTTTATGAAAGTGATAGAGACCATTAAAGAAGAGGTGAAAAACTCCTTTAAAGAAAGGGATGAGAAGACTAACAAAAAGTTAGAAGAAATGAATAACTACTTCAAAGATACCCTAGAAAGCCAAGAGAAAGCAATCAAACAGGTGAAGGAAACAGTTCAAGACCTGAAAACTGAAATGGAGACAATGAAGAAAACACAAACC
>JAQHUG010000334.1:451054-471442 GCA_028555095.1 Dicrostonyx torquatus | reverse complement strand
ACAGACTTTTATAATGGGTTAGTTTATGAGGTGAGGGCTAGCCGGGAAAAGGCTAGTGATAATAAGCCAGGCAGAGTTTAAATGAATACCGTCCTCACGTGGTTATTTCGGGTGCAGGCAACCCCTGGCTGCTGAGCGGGCCAGCAGCTGGGGGCTTGGGAGCCAGGCGGCTAGGGAACACAACACGCACCTCTCCCCCATATTTTACAGCTTGAGGGTAGAACTGTGACAGTGTCATACCTGATCCTTCTCAGGTGTTACATTGTTGTCCTTTGTCAAATCATTGTATTCATGCTTATCACAATCCAGGTCTTCCTTTGCCGACATTAAGTTTCCACAGCAAACTTTCCTGAATTCTTCATAGGTCTTCATGAAAAAGCAAATAAAACATTGAAAACCAACAGATACTGGAAAGATGTATAGAGAAGAAACATAGAGTTAACAGTCCATAGCTCAGTCACCATGTCACTAAATTCATTCAGGCTTGCATAGATGCTGGTCTGGTCCTGCCCATATTCTGCATTGTGTTCATCAATCTTCTTCTTCTCCTCCTCCCACAATATTCTTCTGTATTTTTCTTCATCCTGATACATAAAAGAAACAGTGTTTCCTTCAGAAAAGTCAAGCAGAGGTATAGAGAGGGGTCTCAAGACATGACAGCCAGTCATTCTTTACACCCAGAGGATGAGCAAAGCTGGCCACTTTGCGTTTCTAGTGAATGTCTCTAGCAAGTCCTTAGTGATGGCTGACCTCCATGTCCATGTTTATGTCTATAGAATCTTAACAGCAGGGGCCATTCTTCCTGAAATCCCTCTAGACAGTGTCCATGTTACCAACCTGGCAGTAGGTTTTTTCATATTTCATCTTCCATTCCTCCCATTCAGCATCCAAACTGGGATCAGGTGATGGAGCAGCTGAGGCCATTTTTAAGCAGAAAGACAGCACTGATCAGGTCTCAAAAGCCTAGGGAACAAGGACTTGTCCAATACCAAATGGTCAACCTTGAAAACATACACACAAGTAATATTATGCATACTAAGTTATAGTTAGGACTATACATGTATAATATGGATATATATCCATGTAGCAACAATCAATGAAAAAAGAGGTCAGAATTTAAAGAAGAACCAGAAGCGTTATATCAGGAGAAGTACATGAAAGAATTTGTAGTGCAGAGAGGGAAGATGTAATTATATTCTCTTAAAAAAACAAAAACCCTCAGAAAAAGTGTAGAGAGTCTAGGATCCAGGGCCTGTGTACCTTGCTTGTCTCCGCTCCCACCTGACGTGCTGCAGCTTCTGTTCACAGGTGGAAACTGGGACTGTGATGTGCAGGGCCTCCTAAGAGCTATTTATAAAGGAATCTAGTGGTGTAGGAGAAGAGTAGCCTGTGACTCCACCCTTTCCTTCCAGGAGCAGTGGCTAGCCCTTCCCTAAAGCCTCAGCCTGGCCCATAGAATAGAGATATAAGCTAGCTTGTCTAGTGTGTTAAGCATCCCAGCCAGAAAGACATAGTTCTGAAGACTAACCAGACCCCTGACTGAAGCTGTTTCATACAGAATGTAGCTCACCTGACAGTCATAAGACTCATGGAATGTTCTCTGTTTTGTGTAATTGAGTATGACAGGATGAACCCATTGATGACACACAATGGATCCTATGGTCTTACCTCAGATTCTGCATGTGTGTGGAGGGCGTGTGCTAGCCTAAGTAGTGTGAGGCACTGCTGATAGCACACTGTAGTGAAATAGCACATCTGAAGAATCTAGCAACGCGTACCTGTCTGTGGCTGCCTTGCCTGAAACTCAACCTATGACAGACAGGAGTGTCTTCAGAGAGGATGAATAACTAGCAGGAAAGAGAGGTGTCAGAGATAATTGTCATTCAGCACGACCATCAATATCTCAACCTACAGCTTTAGAAAAAGTATGAGAGCTGCTTAAACCAAAAAACAGATGCCCCATGCACCCAGAATTAAATGGCCAACAGGGTTTAGTGGATAGGAGGAAACTGCTGTGTGGACTTCCCCATTACTTTGACTACCACAACTGTGCATTTGACTACAGAGCAGATGTGACAAAATTCAAAAAACAATACAGAGAAATTAGATAAAATATACATTCCTATAAAATAAGGAAAATATACATCTGATCAGAGCTTTTTTTCTATTTTGATATATCACACAAAAAGATAAAAGCATAGTTGTATGGCCATGTTCCTTTGTTGTTCTCTGGAGTTTTACTGAATACTTGTCTATCTGATAATTGAGATTTGAAGATTTTTGGATGTTTGTTAAAAGCAGAATTGGATGAACAGATGGATACTTTCCTAAAAGATGCATTTGATCTCCCCAAGTCAAATTGGATGAAAATATAAGCAAAAAATTGATATGTACAGATAGCCATACAGTTTAATTCCATATTACAATCAAAATTAAAGAAAACTTTGCGTGTTTGCAGTGTTCCTGATTTTTGGCTATGTGCTCAAGGTATAATCTATGGTTAGTGTTTTCTGCTACCTTCTTTTAGCCCTCATGGAACTTTCACCAAGATCAACTATATACTTAGACATAAACAAGTCTTAACAAATATGCAAAATTTGAAATAGCACCCTCCATTCTTTCTGGCTACCACAGATTGAATCTTATACATCTATGGAGACGAAACAACTTACTACTGAATAAAAAATGGGTCAAGACAGACATCAAAAATACATTAAAACTTTTTCAAATTTAAATAAATATAAATACATACCATGCCTAAAATTATAAACACAATGAAGGTGGTCCTAAGAGGAAAGTTCATGGCACAAAGTACTTACATAAAAAAATTGATAGGTCTCATACTAGTGACTAGATAGTATGCCTGAAAGATTTAGAACAAAAGGAAGAAATAATTACCAAAGGGCAAGATATCGAAATCATCAATCATTGAGAAGAAATTTAAGAAGTTATCAGAAGATGGAAAATTGCCCCATGCTCATGAATCAGTAGACTCATATATTGAAAATGGTCATCCTTTATTGTACAGGATTGTTTTAGCTGTCCTGGGTTTTTTGTTTTTTCCATATGATGTTCAGTATTGGTCATTTGAGGCCTGTGAAGAATTAATTGTCCTTGGATTTTGACGAGAATTGCATTGAATCTGTAGATTGCTTTTGGTAAGATTACCACTTTTATTATGTTGATCCTACCTATCCAAGAGTATGGGAGATCTTTCCATTTTCTGATGTCTTCTTAAATTTCTTTCATCTAAGACTTAAAGTTCTTGTCAAACAGGTGGTGCAGGACAATTCTGTATCCTGTCAATCATGTTTTAAATAAATGCTGATTGGCCAGGCAGGAAGTATAGGTGGGAAAACCAGACAGGAAGTAGAGGTGAGAACAGGAGATTTGGGAAGCAGGAAGCTTCCCTGGCATTCCTGCGCAGACCACCATGGGGCAACAATGTAAGCTGCCCAGCTGAGAAAAGGTACCAAGCCATGTGGCTAATATAGATGGGTTAATATAAGTTATAATAGCTAGTAAGAAGACTGAGATAATGGGCCAATCAGTGTATAACTTAATGTAGACTATCTGTGTGAAGACTATCTGTGTGATTTTCTTTGGGGCTTGCCGGCTGTGGGGTACTGGGCGGGACAGTAACCCCAACGAGCAGGCCCCTCGTGTTACAAACAGGTCTTTCATTTGTTTAGTTAGATTTACCCCAAGATAATTTGTATTATTGTTGTCTAACATAAACAGTGATGCTTCTCTAATTTCTTTCTCAGTCCATTTATCATTTGTATATAGATGAACTACTGATATTTTTTGAGTTAGTTATGTATCCTGCCACATTACCAAAGATGTTTATCAACTGTAGGAACTCCCTGGTAGAATTTTTGTGGTCTCTTTTATATGTATTATCATATCATTTGCAAATAGCAAAAGTTGGACTTCTTCAAGGTAAAATAATCCTATATAATAAAGGTACTTCTGGAGGCATCACCATCCCTGACTTCAAGCTCTATAGAGTTACAGTAATAAAAACAGCTTGGTATTGGCATAAAAACAGACATGTGGACCAATGGAATTAAATTGAAGACCCTGACATTAATCCACACACCTATGAACACTTGAATTTTGATAAAGAAGCCAAAACTGTACATCTTTAAAACATAGTGCTGGTATAACTGAATGTCAATATGTAGAAAAATGAAAATAGATACATGTCTCTTGCCATGTACAAAACTCAAGTCCAAATGGATCAAAGACTTCAACATAAATCCAGTTACACTGAACTTGATAGAAGAGAAAGTAGGAAGTAGCCTTGAATTCATTGGCACAGGAGACCACTTCCTGAATAGAACACCAGTAGCACAGATACTGAGATAGACAATTATTTCATGAGACCTCCTGAAACTGAGAAGCTTCTCTAATGCAAAGGACATGGTAAATAAGACAAAACAACAGCCTACAGAATGGGAAAATTCGTCAACCCAACATCTGACGGAAGACTGATATCCAAAATATCTAAAGAACTCAAAAAACTACACATCAAAATACCAAATAATCTCATTAAAAAGGGGGTACATATTTAAACAGAATTTTCAACAGAAGAATCTCAAATGGGCAAGATACACTTAAAGAATTGTTTGACATCATTAGTTATTAGGGAAATGCAAATCAAAATGTCCCTGAGATACCATCTTACATCTATCAGAATGGCTAAGATTAAAAACACTAATGTCAGCCTATGTTGGAGAGGATGTGGAATAAGAGGAACTCGTCACTGCTGGTGGGGGTGCAAACTTGTACAGCCACTTTGGAAATCAGTATGGTGATTCCTCAGAAAATTGGAAGTCAATCTACCTGAAGACCCTGTATTCCACTCTTGGGAATATACCCAAAGGATGCTCAATCAGACCACAAGGACATTTGCTCAGATATGGTCATAGGAGCTTTATTTGTAATAGCCAGAACCTGGAAAAACCTTAGATCACATCTACTGAAGAACAGACACAGAAAATGTGATACATTAACACAAGGAAATGTTAGTATTTCTCAGTGGAAAAAGACGATGACATTATGAAGGCAAATGAATGGAACTAGATCCTGAGTGAGGTAACACAGACCCAAAAAGACAAACATGGTATATACTCACCCATAAGTGGATATTAGATGTAAAACAAAGGATAATCAGGCTACAATCTTCAGTTCCAGAGAAGCTAGGTAACAAGGAGGACCCTAAGAGGAACACATGAATCTCCTTGGGAAGAGGAAATAGAGGAGATATCCTGGGTAAACTGGGGATGCGGGGAGAGGGATTGTGAATGAGGGATTAGGATGGTCTAGTTGAGGTCAGGGCAGAGGGGGAGAGTAATAAAACAGATATCTTGATAGAGGAGGCCATTATGGGGTTAGGGAGAAACCTGGTACTAGGGAAATTCCCAGGAACCCACAAGGATGAACCCAGAATTGTCTATCTGGTGTAGGTATGGATGTTCACACAGGTCCATGGGAAGAAGTACAGAGCCACCGCAAGGATGATTTTAGTCTTTTCAAGACTCAGCTTCTCTCAGACTGAGATATGAGCAAAGGGTCCTTTTATTCTAATACAATTCACACTTGCATCAAGTCAATTCTGATACCAAAATCTTTGATCTGAGTCCCCCAGAGGGACAAGACCAAATGCAAATTCTCAGATAAGTATACCACAGTTTTCTGGTGTTTCCTTCTTCTTCTTCTTCTTCTTCTTCTTCTTCTTCTTCTTCTTCTTCTTCTTCTTCTTCTTCTTCTTTTTGGTTAATGGTGTAGGAGGTCCTTCTGTTTATGTGTTGCTTTCATTGGTTAACCAATAAAGAAACTGCTTGGCCTGATAGGGCAGAACTTAGGTAGGCAGAGAAGACAGAACTGAATTCTGGGAGGAAGGAAGCAGAGTGAGAGAACTCTGCTTCATGGAGCTACCAGAATCAGTCATGCTGAATCTTTACCAGTAAGCCACTGTCACATGATGATACACAGATTAATGGAGATGGGTTAAACTACTGTGTAAGAGTTAGCCAATAAGAGGCTAGAGATAATGGGCCAGGCAGTGGTTTAATTAATACAATTTCTATGTGGTTATTTCGGGTGTAAGCTAGCCAGGTGGCCAGGACAAACAAAGGGCCCCTCACTTTGCAACAGGTTAACTCGGTGTATTTATAAAATGTAAAATCCTCTCAAATACTTTTCACTGGAAAAAATAAGTAGAACAGACAATGGATCTACTCAAAGTACACATTCACTTCAGTAGACTTCAGGGTAGGACAGTTCATGACAAGCACATTTGCCCTTACTCCCCCAGGGCTGAGCAGCTTCCAAGCTCATGGTTAAATCATTTTTTTAACAGATTTCATAGTGTTGATATCTGGCTCATTCCACATTATCTTCAGCCAAAGTTTCCTTAAACTAAGCTTTTATAGGTGTTGATCCCTCAGGAAAACTCTCAGATGAGACTTCAAACAGAAGATTCAGGGGCAGCAGGTGGCAATCACAAAAGGCAGATCACAAGCTAGGAAATATCACTCCAGAGTCAAGTCGGCTGCAGAAATCTGTGGGGGCTCATTCCATACCCAGCTGAGACGCCAAGCAATAGTGGAGAGCATGCCTGAATTGACCTTCCCCTGTAATCAGATTGGTGATTACACTCATTGTCATCACAGAGCCTTCAACCAGTAACAGATGGAAACAGATGCAAAGATCTGCTAGCCAAGCACTAGGCAGAGCTCCTGGAGTTCAGCTGAAGAGAGGTAGGAGGGAATCATATGAGCAAGGGAGAGGGTTCAAGATTGTGACAGGGGAACCCACAGAGAGAGATGGCCCAAGCTAGTGGGAGCTCACAGACTCTGCACAGCTAGGGAGACAGCAAGGGATCTGTAATGGATTCTGTCTCTTTAAGAGCAAGTCACGCCCACTCCTTGACAGCCTGCAGCCTGCCTGCAGCTCGTAGATTTCTCTCTCTCTGTTTCTGCTCTCTAAAGAAGCAGCTGTGCTTCTTCTGCTCTCCCCTCTTTCTCTCTCTCTCTTTCTCTCTTTCCCTCTCTCTCTTCCCTCTTCTTCCCTTTCCCCTCCATAATCCACCTAATAAATGTTCAACTTTACTCTACATGGTGCATCCGTGTCTCTCTTTTGCCCGCCTGCTAGCCGCCACGAGCTGCTGGGGCCACCGCTGCCACTGGAGACCAACCACGTGGTCTTGACCCTGGGGACCCGCTGCCGGGGACCCCCATAACCAAAAAGAACAACAGGTTCAACCTAGGCCCTCTGCATCTGGGTGACAGTTATGTAGCATGGTCTTTTCTAGGACCCTTAGCAGTGGGAGCAGGACCTGTCCCTGACATATGAGCTAGCTCTTTGGAAAATATTCCCTATAGTGGGATGCCTTGCCTAGCCTTGATTCAAGGGGGAGGAGGTTGGGCCTGCCTCAGCTGGATATGGTATGCTTTCTTGACTTGCATGGAAGGCATTATATTTTCTAAATGGAGATGGAGCAGGAGTGGATGGGGGTGGGTAGGAGGGAAGTGGAGGGAGGGAACTAGAGGAGAAGAGGGAGGGGAAACTGTGGTTGGTATGTAAAATAAATAAATAAATTAAGTAAAATTTAATTTGAACAAGAATAGAAACCAGGATGTGCATTTTAAATAAAACTTTATTTTAAAGACATAGCTTTGCTGGGCAGTGGTGGCGTACACCTTTAATCCCAGCACTCGGGAGGCAGAGGCAGGCGGATCTCTGTGAGTTCGAGACCAGCCTGGTCTACAAGAGCTAGTTCCAGGACTGACTCCAAAAGCTGCAGAGAAAGAAGCCCTGTCACAAAAAACCAAAAAAAAAAAAGACATAGCTTTACTTGTTCTTTTTAAAAGTTATATCTAAAAATCATTCTGAGAATTATTAATATAAAAGAGTTGAGAACATGGGTTAAAGTGTTTGTAAGGTTTTTTATTTTAGTGTGAACATGCCTTGGAGGTCACACCACAGTGTGGCTCTGAAGGGATTTGAGAGTTGGATCCTGTGATGCTGAGGTCCCTTCTGCTCTGCTCCCTTCCCCCAGTTCAGACCTTCTTCCTCACCATCGAGCAGCAGTAGGCTCTGAGACAAAGGCACAGCGGTTGCTTCACTCCTTGGCTAGTTTATGTTGCCGTCCATGTTACTCTGGCTGGAAGCAAAGCACATGTTGCATGAATTAGAAAGAATGCAGCAAGATGGCTTTGCCACAGTTCCTCCCCTGGAACACCTGCCCTTCCAGGGCACCAGCCATGTTTAAAGGTCAACAAGCAGTACATTTGCCCTGAGCAGGAGAAGGTTGTCACCTACAAACAGTCATCACCTCTAGCCGCAATCCACAGAGCAGAACACTTAGTCAAATAGTGAACTGTGTGTTGTTCACAGCTGACATGAGTGAGAACTCCAGTTCCTTCTTGGCTTCCCAGTGGGCAGTTAAGGGTAATGCTGTGGGACAATAGTGTTATACTCTGTAAAGATTTGTCACTTGTATTGGTTTAATAAAATGCTGATTTGCCAGTAGCCAGACAGGAAGTATAGGCAGGGCAACCAGAACAGGAGAATTCTGGGAAGAGGAAGGGTTCAGGCTGTTGTTATCACCCAGACTTAGAGGAAGCAAGATGAGAATGTGTCACTGATAAAGGTACCAAGCCACATGGCTGACTCAGAAAAGAATTATGGGTTAATGTAAGATGTAAGAGTTATGCCAGGCAGTGGTGGCACACGCCTTTGATCCCAGCACTCAGGAGGCAGGGGCAGGTGGATCTTTGTGAGTTCAAGACCAGCCTGGTCTACAAGAGCTAGTTCCAGAACAGGCTCCAAAGCTATCGAGAAACCCTGTCTTGAAAAACCAAAAAAAAAAAAAAAAAGAGCTAGTTAATAGGAAAGCCTGAGCTAATAGGTCAACTTCGGTGTCTTTCCTTGGGAATAAATGGCTGTGGGACCAGGTAGGACAGAAATTTCTATTAACAGGGTGGGAATGTGACACTATCATACCTGATCCTTGACAGGAGTCTTATCACCACTCTCTGCCCAATCATCAAATTTAGGGAAATTGTCAACTGGCTGTGTTTGAGTTGTTTCCTCCTCTTCAAACATTGTGAATAAAGGTTCATCCAGCTCTTTCTTGAATTCTTCTGGAATCTTCATGGAAAAAGTAAATAAAACATTGGAAACCAACAGACTACTATAAAAATGTGAAGTGAAGAAGCACAGAGCTAAGCCATCTAAGCCACACTCACCAGGCCATCAAAGACATTTATATGTAGGTTGACATTGTCATCCCCCAGGATATTTTCCTTATTGCCCTGTTCAATCTTCTTCATAAACTCCTCCCACATTGCTCTTCTCTGTTCTTCTTCAACCTAGAAATAACATAAGTGACAGTGTTTCCTTCATATTAAGTCCATACACAAGCCGACCAAGTGGACTTGCTGTGACAGATAAAGAGGAACCTGGAGAAGGTTCCCGAGACATTACCGCCAGCCATTCTCCATACCCTGTGTTTTAGCAATGGAAGCCACCCTGTGTTCACATTACACAACTTTAAACAGTTCCTTGGTGATGGTTGACTACTATGACCTCCTTTATGCCTATGTATTCCTAAGAACAAGGACTAGTTCTGAGATTTCTTTGTATAGTTTCCATATTACCAACCGACTTCTCATTTGTTATCGTCTCATCATGATCTTTGACATCCAGAGTGACATCAGGAGATTCAGCAGCTGAGGCCACTGCCAAGTACAGGATGACTAAGAAGACAGCAGGAGTCATGTCTCAAGTGCCTGGAGAAAAAGGGGAGAAATCCCAGTCTATGTATGTCAAAGTTACTAAAGTGTTTCCTTCTTTACTGAGAAATTAAGGTACAAATGGTGGATCAAAACTGTTTGAACTATTCCTAACATTTACCTAAGAATATGCAAAGGGCTAATGGTGTGGTTTGTTTAAATACAACACATGGAGATCTTTGTTAGGCCACACACATGAGTAGCTGCTCATGGCTGCTCTAGGGATGGACACAGTAATTATTGTGAGCTTCACTTATCAGAGAGATGTTTATATATCCCATGATTGCAAAAGTTCAAGTTGTAACTGAGGACATAAGGTAGAATGGAACTAGAATTTATAAAGAGTATGGTAACTTCAAGAACTGAGGGACATTGGACGTCTTCTCCCAGCTTATTGCACAGCAGAAGTTACCCTATGTCTTTGACCTCCCCTCTTGAATTACAACAGTCTAGCCTCTCCTTTCTTGAGAACCTAGGAATGACAACATCTAAATCTTCCTCTGACACACAGTTGTCTCTGTGCCCCCTGAGTCTCTGTGCACTGCCTCACAGTGGAAGGAGTTCACAAGGTCATGTCACTAGAACCCAGAGTCACTAGTATGCATGGAGTAAAGAGGAGACCACTCTTAGATTGTTCAACTCCAGACCTTGCATTCTTCAGTTTACCTTCCCAAGAAGATGCCAGGTTAGAGCCATGCTGCTTGGTATTCTGTCTGTACAAGACAGATGAAACCTGAGGTTTTAATTTGTTTTGATATGGGAAAAGGTAATCTATCTGAATGGAAAGCACTAGGCTGCCATTGTACAGGGAACAAATGATACTCCCTGTGACCAGGCTCAGACCTGTACTCATAGGGATCCAGCACAAAGTTGGATGCTTGAGGGGCCTGGTTGACTTGTTTGAGCCTCCTCTCATTCTCCCCTGCTTCTCACCAAGACTCCTAAGATTTCCTCATTCATGATGGGTCTGCCTCATTCTCCAGGGAGTCTCTCCAGGGCTCTCCTCCAGTTCCCAATCTACTTTGGCAGAGCCAGGGCTCACCTGAGTTGTCCAGTGCTGTACCTGCACACTTCACTGACTCAGCTCTTCAGTGGTTTCTAGGCATCCAGAATATAGCCCAGCTGCACACCATTCCATTTTTAAATCCCCAATCTCTGGCCATGAAGCCCCACCCAACAATCCTAGCATCTTTATGACTGTCTGTGTTGATGAGAGCCTTAGGCCCCAGGCTCTATCAGTCCAGATGTTTTCAGAAATTTGATTCCACCCTGTCCTGGAGGATGGAGTAATATGTTGTCATGGTGGACTGTGAGGAAGATCGCAATGGCTCTTTTGTAAAGTATGCTAAGGAATGAGCCTTGAGATCAGGGATCACTTAGTAACTTGTTCTTGTGCTTTGTGAGTTGTTTAAGGAAGTGTTTGCAGGTAATTTTGAATGGATTTTCAACATAACCATGGTTTTAGCTTTGAATAAGAAACACACCCTGGAGTAGTATGAGTCAGTGATTTCAAGTCTAATGTCTGTTGGTAGGAATACAGACCCTAGGATGCTTCCCCAGTACATGGGTTGAATCCAGGCGGGTCTCACACACACAAAAAAATCTGTTAGGAGAGGGATTAGAGTGATAACTCTGCAGTTAAGAGTATTTGCTGGTCTTGTAGGAGACCCAAGTTAAGTTCCCAGAATCCACTTGTGGCCCCCAACAATCTTTAACTCTAGCTTCAGGGAATCCAATACTCTCTTCTTCTCCCTTTGCACACTGGACACACAAATGTATACATACATAATTAAAAAATAAATAAGAGATTTTGACAAAAAGAGAGTAGTTAGTGGAAGGCTGTCTTGAAACCGAGAGGAGATGGTCAAGGTCAAAGCCTTGGGTGGGACAGGGGATGAAAGGACAGGGTGAGGTCTCCTGTGAAGCCTCCACTGGTTGCACATCTTGCCTAGTCTCCTTGCTCAGAGATACTTTGACCTCTCCTGTCTTCAGCAACTGATTCGTGATATAAGAATCATTTGTTAACAGACTGCATAAGTGGAAAAGGGTAAATGAGAGATATGGAAATTTCTTCAGTTTTACTCTCTGGATTTTGCTGTATGGTGACCTAGTGTCTATCCTGAGATTTAAGTTAAGACACTTCATGAACCTCATTGTTGTAATTAGGGGAGAGGTGTGCAGGTTGTATGTTCCCCAGCCGCCGTTGGTCACCTGCACCCGAAATAACCACATGACAAACTGGATTCATTTAAATACTGCCTTGCCCGTTATCTCTAGCCTTTTCCCGGCTAGCCCTCACCTCATAAACTAACCCATTATAAAAGTCTGTATGTCACCACGAGGTGGGTGACTTACCGGATGGATCTAGATCTACGGTACTTCCTTCTGCGGTGGGGGCCTCATGGCAACTGGCCCACTTCCTTTCTTCTCCTCCCAGAACTTCCGTTCTGTCTACTCCGCCCACCTAAGGGCTGACCTATCTATAAGCCAGGCAGTTCTTTATTCAACCAATAAGAGTAATACAAAATACAGGAGAACACTCCCACATCACCTCATTGATAAAATGTAAAATAAAGAGAACTTAATAATGTTTTAGGTAGAAGAACTCATAAGCACATAATAGTAACCATTAGTCACTGCAATCCAGAACTTAAAAATAGAGGTCTTCAGGAGAGCATGGTCCACCAAACCAACTAAGCAGGACTCACATGGGTTTAGAGAGACTGAAGCAAGCTGCTTCAGGGCCTACATGCGTCTATACCAACTACTCAGAGTACGTATTATATCTGTGAGTTTGGTGGTTTTGTGGGACTCCTCTGAGTTGCATCAGGTATGTCTCTGACTCTTTTGCCTGTTTGGGGACTCTTTTTCTTCTGTAGGGTTGTCTTGTCCAACCTCAATAGGAGGACTTTTGTCTTGTCTTGCTGTATCTTGTTTTGTCCTGTTTGACTGTCATCTCTTGGAGGCCTGCTGTTTTCTGAAGAGAAAATGGAGGGGGAATGGATCTGGGGAGAGATGAGGTAAGGGAAGCTGGGACGAGTAGAGGGAGGGAAAGTATGATCAGGTTGTATTGCATGAGAGAAGAATCTATTTTCAATAAAAGCCCAAGGTTCAGAAATGTTCGAAATCATTATGATTCCCTCAATAATATAAAACATACATTCATTATAGAAATCCTTTCCAGATAAAACAATCATCTCTCTATTTCCACAATAATATTTCTTAATGAATATTATTTTATTTATTTGATAAAAATGGGATCATAATATACACATTTTACACATATCATAATTTACAGATTTTTCTGATTGAAATTCATTGGGTGCCCAGAAGCACCATGTGATCTGTCATTGAGTGACACATATATTGCATGCAAGTTCCCATTTTAACTATTGTAGGTATGGGTCCAGTGGCAGTAGCCGCTTAAAAGGCCGTTTGATAAGATAAATGGTGGGTCTGCAAGATAAATCTTGCATTATAAACACAGATTATAGAAAACCTAGTGACCTGAATTTAAGTCCCTCAATAGTGGAAATAGGAACCTGACTCCTGTACATCTTCTTGACCTCCACACACGCCCTCCCCCAAATTTAAAATACATAAATAAAACACAATTTTTCTTAAATGGAATGAATTAGGTCCCAATATTATGTCTCCAACTTTCTCACTTTTTAAGGATAAACAATATTTATTACATAGTTTTTGGTTTGAATGAGATGTCACCATATTTTTGGACATCTATATATTTATTTGGTCCCCAGTTGGTGACATGGTTTAGGTAGTTGTAGGAGATCTGGCTTTACTGGGGGAAAGCCTTGCACTTGTTTCTAGTGTGCGCTCTGCTTCTTGTTTGTGTGTCAAGATGTGAACTCTCAGCCCCTGCTCTAGTTGTCATGCCTGCCACCTGCTGCCACCTGTGCTATGAACCCTAATCCTATGGAATCAGAAACCCAAAATAAATCATTCTTCCTATAAATTGCCCTGGTCATGGTGGTTCCATTACAGCAACAGAATAGTAAGTGATACACAGAGACATCATTTTTTCCCCTGTACATTATTTCAGGAACATGTTTCCCAACCAAGTGCGAAAAGAAGATACAGTACTTGTCTTCCTTACATTATCAAATGTGGAGAAAGACTAAATTTGGTCTACAGAATTTGTAACGCAAGAGAAACATTTATGGATGTTTAAGCTAGAGAAAGGAAGTCATTATTGTTGCTGCAAGTGATTGGGATACCTATTTATATGGAAAATCTGTTAAATTATACTTGACTCTTCTTAATTTAGACCTCTAAATCTTGTGCTAAGCTTGTCTGTGCAAATCTTTTTAACATCCTTTTTCAGACAACAATGCTATTAAGTCAGTTTAGCATGAACCTCAATCCTTACTATCTGATAATCATCTCTGTGTGATAAAAACCCCTTTTCTCCACCAATGCCCCAGGTTATGTCTCCTCACATGGCGAACAGCAGGATTCCTGTAGGTGTGTTTAGTCAGAATCCCCTTCACCTTGATACTTCTTAACAATTTTCCATCTACTGAGTCTCAGTCAGCTCCTTGCTATAAAATTTGCATAACCATCTCTACGTGACACCTAGCACTCTCTTGCCTCTCATGCAGGACTCTATGTAAATGACTCCTATAACCTACTCCTTAGTACAGTTTTCTTAGATACTTTTTATTTTTTATTTTTTTTTGTGGTTTGAAACTGTTCCTGTTTGTTACCCATTAAATATCTTTTTTTAATTGTTAAAAGAAAAATTTACATTTACTCTCCTTGTCCCAGGCCCTCCCGCTCCCCCAATACCCCACTGCCCTCCCCTGCTTCCTTAAGAGGGGGCAGGATACCCTGTCCTATGGGAAGCCCAAGGCCCTCCCCAATCCATCCTGGTCTAAGAAGGTGTGCATCCATATAGAATAGGTTCCCAAAAGGCCAATACATGCAGAAGAGATAGGTCCCTGTACCATTATCATTGGCTTCTCAGTCAGTCCCCATTGGCAGTCACATTCAGAGAGTCCGGTTTGGTCATGTGCTCATTCAGTTCTGGTCCAGCTGGATTCGATGAGCTCCCAATAGATCATGCACACTGTCTCAGTTGGTGGGCCAGTCCCTCGCCGGTCCTGACTTCCTTGCTCATCTTCCTCCTTCTGCTCCTCCACTGGACGTTGGTAGCTCAGTCCCTTGCTCTGATGTGAATGTGGATCTCTGGCTCTATCTCCATTCATCGTGCAAAATTTCTATGGCAATGATCAAGATATTCAACAATGTAACTATGGGACAAGGTCAGTTCAGGCACCCTCTACACTGCTGCCCAAGTAACTAGCTGGGTCATCCCTGTGGACACCTGGGATCCGCTCTAGAGACAAGTCTCTTGCCAATCTTAAAATAACTCCCTTAATGTAGATATCTTATTCCCTTCTTCAATATCCATCCTTCCTCCATCTCCACCCTCCCCTTCCCCCCACCCCACCCCCACACCCGTGCTTCCAACTTTTGCCTGGCGATCTTGCTTGCTTCTGATTTCCAGAAGGATCTATATATGTTTTTCTATGGATTCACCATGCTATTTGGCTTCTCTAGGCTTGTGAGCTATAAGCTTAATGTCCTTTGTTTATGGCTAGAGTCCACTAATGAGTGAGTACATTCCATACCCATAACTAATTAATTTTTTAATTCCTAGATACACCTTAGTAATCAATCATGACCTAATTTCTTTCACACAGAACTTTCCCACTCTCTCCCTTTCCTCTACCTCACTAGAACAGCAGACATTCGAATTGAAAGAAGAGCATTTAATTAAATAGTTTCCTTTGTAAGAGTTGTAGTGGTCATGGTGTCTCTTCATAGCAATAGAAAACCTAACTAAGACATACAGGTATGTGGGATTCCACTCTATATACTGTGAATATGTTTTATTGCCATTGGTTAATAAAGAAACTGATTTTGGCCAATGGATTAACAGAGTAAAACCAGGCAGAAAATACAAACCCAGATGTGTAGAGAGAGTAGGCAGAATCAAAGAGACTTCATGTACCTGCCAGAGGAGACAGACATGGAGAACCTTACTGGTAAGCCACAGGTCTGGGCAGCCGGGAAACAAACAAACAGCTTCTACCTACAAATTGGTGCACCATCATCAGCTAACTATATCTACATAAAACCTGAGAGAGCTTTAAAAAGGAACTCTAGACACAAAAACACAGAGTTTAGAGCTTCTTGGTAGCCACATTCTTTTTTCCAGATGGGCTCTGTTTGCTGACAGCAAGTAGGGAAGCTGCAGCTCCATTAAGAGAGATCTTCCTGACACAGCATTGGCAGTGAAGGCTGCGTGGCTTCTTTAGGGGAGGTATTCCTGGTTTGTGCTAGTTGCAGGAACAGCTCTGTCTGTTTCAGGATGCTGATTTCTTAAATGTGGTCTGTGAGCAGTGTGTTACAAATTGCTTAATGGTGACATAGGCCCACTGTGAGCCTGGAACTGGGGCAATGTGCATGGCTCACAGAGTCAGTGAATATGACTCCACCATGTTGGACTGGGCGGAGCCAATAGACAGGGCCATGGAGTTGGTCCTAGTCAAATCCACTGAGCATTTTAAAAAAATACATTCCTAGTCAAAAAAATAATTACAGATATGCCCTAAAGACAAATTCAGATGGAGAAGACCTCTAAATGAGTCATAGTGTTGGATAAATGTACATAGGCTTGAGAGAGAGAGGAAAAAGAATATGGGCAGTTAAAATATAAAAGACTACAGACAGTCGTAGATTAAAGGAGTAAGGATAATAAAATAAATATGAAAATTGTAGAAAAAGTAATAGAGTAAGAAAAATAAGCCAGGTAAAGATTGAATATGCACAGACAGTCTATATTATGTATATTATTGTGTTCTCTTTAAATTTTTTGATTGTGAAACAGCTAAGTACAGAGATACATTTCATTGTATGGGCTGTTAAGCTAAATTAACATATATATTTTAAAGGTATCTTGACTACAAAATTTGGTTCTAAGGATATGTTGCTTTGGAAAAGAGGTTCTGTTTTTTTTCCACAGAGGATAGAAAGCTGTGGATTCCTTACCAACTAATACCGTTTGATAAACAAGACCCCCTGAAACAATGGTCCAGATGGTCCAACATCTATGAAAGCTGTAGGACTGCTAGCTGAGATGGACCTACCCATAGGACACCCCATGAAAAACCTGATTAACAGTACCCCAAATCAGCAGGAAGTAGTCTAGAGAACAATGTCCAAATTCTATAAATGATTGTTTATAAGTGTTTATTTACATTTAAACGGGGATATGCTATAGAGATGAATACTTTGAATTGGTATGAATCTTAGTTTATTGATACAAATTTGATAACAATATTGTTATATGTGTATTTCTGCTCTCAATTAAGGTATTGTGCTTGTGTAGCTCATTAAAATATGTAGTGTATACTTAAAAAATAGGTTAACAGTCTTCTATAGTAATCAAGCTTGTAGTCAAGTTAGTTTGATTTTTCTAGATGTATAGAGATATATTTCAGATGGCTAGATATTCTTCAAACTTTTTGAAGACTGACAGAATATGGCATTTAAAATGTTTTAAAAACTTAGGACTTTTCATGACAAGATATCTGCTCCTGGCAGCACCAATCTACTTCAAGAGGATGATGGACATTGAAGAGTCTCCTTATGGAGTTTGTTAGCTATTTTAGCAAGAAACTGCTCTTGCATGGACTGCTTGATGTTATGCTGTTTGAACTGGATATACAGGACCCATAGAAAAATGATTGTTGAACTTGCCTAAAGGTGTGACAGTCCTTCAGGGTTCCTGTGTCATGAAAGAATCTGCCAGACATTCTGCAGTACACAGAAGAAAGTGACTGACAAACTTCCAATAGAGGTGAAACAGTCTTTCAGATTTCCTGCTTCATGGAAAAATCTGCTGGATACTATGGGCCTGTAGGCTGAAGAGGGATGCCCCAATGCTATGGAAGAACTTTGGATGACTGTTCAGGCAGTGAGATGTCTCTGTCAATTCTAGAGTTTTGGAAGTTGCTTACAGTGCACATCCTGTTAACTTAGGTAATATTATATCCTTCTGGGCTCTTTAATGGAGTTGAAGAAAATATAGTTATAAATATAGAATTCCTTAGTTGTGATAATAAATAACGTAGATATAAATATTGTAACTGTAATTCTTACTTGATACCTGTCTTGCTATATGTAATTTTACCATGTTAAAATAAAACTGTATTTTATAATTAGACAGAAAAGGGAAGTGATGTGGAATTCCCCTCTGTTTGATGTGAATATGTTTTATTGCCATTGATTAATAAAGAAGCTGCTTTTGGCTAATGGCTTAATAGAGTAAAGCCAGGTGGAAAATCCAAACAGAGATAGAGATAGAGAGAGACAGAACCAAAGCGATGCCATGTAGCTGCTGGAGACAGACACCAGAGAACCTTACTGGTAAACCATGAGTCTCATGGCAATACATGGATTAATAGAAATGGGTTAATTTGAGATGTAAGAGTTAGTTAATAAAAAGCCTAATCTATTGGCCAAGCAGTGTTGTAACTAATATAGTTTATGTGTGATTATTTTGGATCTGGGCTGCCAGGAAACACACAAAGAGCCTCCACCTACATACAAGTAAAAAAAAAAACATTGTTGACAAATGGAATTTAATTGAAGACCCAGACACAAATTACACACTCATGGACACCTGATTTTTTTTTATAAAGAGGCTAGAAATACACAATGGTAAAAAGCAGCATCTTTAACAAATAGTGCTGGTCAAAGTTGATGGCTACATGTAGAAGGATGCAAATAGGTTTGTGTCTATCACCCTGCTCAAAATTCAACTGAATTAAAGACATCCACATAAAACCAGATACACTGAACCTGAAAGAAAAGAAAGTAAAGAATAGCCTTGAACTCATTGGCACTGGAAAAGACCTGTACAGAGCACTGATAGCACAGGTATTAAGATCAACAATTAGTAAATAGAAACTCATGAGCCTGAAAAGCTTCTGTAAGACAAAGGGCACCATCATTCAAATAAGGCAACAACCTATGAAATGGGAAAAGATGTTTATCAACTCCACATCTGATTGGGGACTAATATCTAACATATATAAAATAAACTTCAGAAACTAGATATCAAACAACCAAATAACCAAATTAAAAATGGCATACATATCTAAACAGAGAGTTCTCAATAGAGGAAACTCAGATGGCTGAGAAACACTTGAAAAATGTTCAATATCCACAACTATCAGGGAAATGCAAACAGGATTTACCTTGAGATTCTATCTTACACTTGTCAGAATGTGTAAGATCAGTAATATAAGTGATAGCTCACGTTATCTGTAGAGGATGTGGAATAAGGGGAACATTCTCCATTGCTGATAGTGAAAACTTGTACAGCCCCTATGGAGATCAATATTATAGATCCTCAGGAATTTGGGAATCAAAATACTGAAATATAGATTCAGCTGTATCATTACTCTTGGGCACATACCTAAAGGTTTCTTAATCCTACTCCAAGGACACTTGCTGAATCGTGTTCATTGCTGATCTATTCATGATAGCCAAAAACTAAAAACTACCTAACATACCTTAACAGAAGACTGGATAAAGAAATTGTGTTATAAATGACACCATTACATTTACAGGCAAATGAATGGAATTAGAAAAATCATCCTGAGTGAGGTAATTGAGACACAGAAAGTTAAATATGGCATTTATTCACTTTTATATAGAGTAATTCACTAAACAAATGATAATCAAATTCTAATCTGTACATTCAGAGAGGATAGCTATAGAGGAACTGACTAGTAGTGACATATGGATCTTCCTGCAAGAGGGAAATAGAATATATTTTACGGTGGACAGAGTCAGGGTTAGCAGAAACAGGAGGAGGTAGAGAGGAAGAGTGGAGATATAAGATAGGGAAGGCATAGAGATAAAGATTGATTAAAGGGCTCTTAAGGGATGGTATTAAAACCTAGTAGAGTAGAAATTTCCTAAAATTTATGAAGGCATTTCGAATGCAGGAGATACAGAGTCCCAGCTTGGTGTAGGAGGTTCTTCTGTTTATGTGATGCTTTCATTGGTTAAATAAAGAAACTGGCTTGGCCTTTTGATAGGGCAGCTCTTAGGTAGGTGGAGTAGATAGAACTGAATGCTGGGAAGAAGGGCAGATAGAGAGTCACCATGGAGCTGCCAGGCCAGACATGCTGAATCTCTTCCGGTAAGCCAGGACCTCATGGTGTTATACAGATTATTAGAAATGGGTTAAATCAAGATGTGAGAGTTAGTCAATAAGAGGCTAGAACTAATGGGCCAGGCAGTGGTTTCTTTTTTTTAAATTATTATTAAAAGAAAAATTTACATTTACTCCCCTTGTTCCCGGCCCTCCCACTCCCCCACTCCCCCACCGCCCTCCCTATCCTTCCTTAAGATGGTGCAGGATACCCTTCCCTATGGGAAGCCCAAGGCCCTCCGCCCTCCATCTCGGTCTAAGAAGATGTGTATCCATATAGAATAAGTTCCCAAATAGCCAATACATGCAGAAGAGGTAGGTCCCAGT
>JAQHUG010000334.1:388884-405388 GCA_028555095.1 Dicrostonyx torquatus | reverse complement strand
TATCTATCATCTATCTATCTATCTATCATCTATCTATCTATCTATCATCTATCTATCTATCTATCTATCTATTTATCATCTATCTATCTATCTATTATCTATCAATCTATCTATCATCTATCTATCTATCTTACATCCTGGTCACAGTTTTCCCTCCCTTCTGTCCTCCCAGCCCCTCCCCCTAACATCTCCTCTATACCCCATTTACTACTCCTCCATTTCTAATCAGAAAAGGCCAGGCCTCCCATGGATATCAATAAAATGTGTTATTTCAATTTGCAGTAAGGTTAAGAACCCATCCCCCATGTAGGGCAAGATGTCCCATGATGAGGAATAGGGTACCAACAGCCAAGACAACGTCTTTTGTCACTGTTAGTAGTCCCACAAGAAGACCAAGTTATGTAACTGTCACATATATGCAGAGTGCCTAGGACCGTCCCATGCAGGCTGCCTGGTTGTTGGTTCAGTCTCTGTGAGCCCCTATGAGCCCAAGTTAGTTGATTCTCTGAGTTTTATTGTGATGGCCTTGACCCCTCTTGCTCCTACAATCCTTTCTTTCCCTCTTCTACAAGATTCTACCAATTGTATCTAATGTTTGACTGTGTATCTGCATCTGTTTCCATCAGTTGCTAGATGAAACAAATGCACCACATTTTCTTATTCATTCCTCTATTTAGTGATATCTAGGTTGTTTCCAGGATTTTCTTTTACAAATAAAGCTGCTATGAGCATAATTGAACAAGTGTCCTTGAGGTATGATTGAGTATCCTTTGAGTATACAACCCAAGAGCTGTATAGCTGAATCTTGTGGTAGATTGATTCCCAGTTTAGAGAGAAGTTTAATCCATGTAGCAGTCTCCTTTGCTCACTTAGATAAACACACTAATGTTTCTGTTTCTTGCGTTCAAACATCACAATGAATGTCATTATATACATATCTTCATGACAGCTGACAAATATTGTTATATATTGGTTTCTTCAACTGGAACAGCTTGCTGAAGAAAATAGATACTCTCAAGTCTACCATAATTAATATATGACAAGTGATACCCATTTCCCCAACACTTACAAAGAAATTAATTTCAAAAAGTAGCTGGATAAATCCAAAATTAACTCACAAAAATTAGTAGTCCTCCTATATACAAATGACAACAAGGTTAAGAAAAAATATCAGCAAAATAACACCTTATGCAATAACTTCAAATAATATAAAATATCTTGAGGTAGCTCTGACCAAGCAAGTGAAAGACTTGCATAATATAAACTTCAAATATTTAAAGACAAAAATTGAAGAAGACAACAGAAGATAGAAAGATCTCCCATGCTCATGGATCAGTAGAACTAACACAGTAAAAATTGGCATTTTAACAAAAAGCATTTTACAGATTCAATGCAATTGTCATTAAAATTTCAACATAATTCTTTACAGTCATTGCAAAGACAATTTTCAACTTCATATCCAAAAACAAAAAGCCAGGATAGCTAAAACAGTTCTGAACAATAAGACAACTGCTGGAGGTCTTACTGTTTCTTATTTCAGGTTGTACTATAGAGCTACAGAAATAAAAACAGCCAGGTATAGTATGGTGGTTTGAAAGAAAATGGCTCCCGAAGGGAGTGGCACTAATGGGAGGTGTGTGCTTGTTGGGGTAGTAGTGATTTTGTTGGAGGAAGAGCATCTCTGTGAAGGCAGGCATTGAGGTCTCATATATGCTCACCCCATCCCAAGTGAGACTCTTTCCTCTTGCCTGTGAGCCAAGGTGTAAGAACTCTCAGCTCCTTCTCTAGCACCATGTCTGCCTACATGCTGCCTTGCTTCCCTCTATGACAATAATGGACTAAACCTCTGAACTCTAAATGAGCCACCACAATCAAATATTTTCCTTTTCAAGAGTTGCAGTGATCATGGTGTCTCTTTATAGCAATAGAAACCCTAACTAATACATGTAGGTTAAAAAATTGTTGATCATTGCAATTGAATTGAAGACCTAGACATAAATTCACATACCTATTGGTAGCTGATTTTTGATAAAGAAGCCAGAAATACAGACTGGAAAAAAGACAGCATCTTCAACAAATGGTGCAGTCAAACTGGATAGCTATGTAGAAGAATGTAAATGTATCTGTATCTATCAGTCTGCATAAAATTTAACTGAATCGAAAACCTCAACATAAACCCAGATACACTAAACCTGAATGAAAAGAAAATGAAGAATAGCCATGATCTCACTCGCACAGTAGAAGACTCCCGTACAGAATTCCAATAGTTCAGGCATTAAGATCAACAATTAGCAAATTGAAACTCATGAAGCTGAAAAGCTTCTGTAAGGCAAAGGACACCATCATTCAGCTAAAGCAGAGCCTACCTAATGGGAGGGGATGTTTATCAACACATCTGATAGGGGACTAATATCCAAAATATGTAAAAACTCCAGAAACTAGATATCAAACAATCAAGTAACCTAATGGGGCATGAGTCTAAATTGGGAATTTTCAATAGAGGAAACTCAAATGACTGAGAAACACATGAATAAATGTTCAACATCCTTAGCCATCATAGAAATGCAAATTAATTAGCTTTGATTCCATCTTACACTGTCAGAATGTCTAAGATCAATAACTCAAGTGACAGCCCATGTTGTCTACCAAGGATGTGGAATAAGGGGAACACTTCTTTGTTGCTGGTAGGAGTGAAAATTTGTACAACCACTGTGGAAATCAGTATGATAGTTCCTCAGAGAACTGGGAATCAAAATACTGCTAGATTCAGCTGTATCATTACTCTTGGGCATGTACCTAAAGATTTCTTCATCTTACCACAAGGACACTTGCTGAAATTGTTCTCATTGCTGATCTATCCACAATACCAGAAACTAAAAAGAGCCCAACATTCTTCAACAGAAAAATGGATAAAGAAATTGTGGTAATTTATATAATGAAACATTACTCAGGTATTAAAAATCATGCCATGAAATTTACAGGCAAATTTATGGAACTGAAGAAAATCATCCTGAATGAGGTGAGACCCAGAAAGTTAAATGGTATTTATTCACTTGTATATAGATATAAGCTACTAAAGAAATGAAAAGCAACCTACACTCTGTAGTCCCAGAGAGGGTAGCTTTAGAGAAAGAGACTGGTAGGGACACATGGATCTTTTTGGGACAAGGAAATAAATTTATTTTATGGATGGACTGAGTTGGGGTGGGCAGGAACAGGAGGAAGAGAGGCAGAGGGGAGATAGGGTTGAGTGAGGAAATGCAGAGTGAAAAACAGATGGAATTGAGTGGCATTTGAGGAATGGTATTGAAATGTAGTGCAGTGAAAATTTCTTCAACTATATGAAGGTGATCCTGCTGATATCTCCTAATAACAGGGGATATGGAGTCCTAACATATCGGTTATCACCAAATGGCTTTCCAACACTGGGACTATGCTGATTCCTACTGAATTGTTGGCCAAGAGGAGTCTCATGGAAATCCCAAACAACCCGGACTGTTGACGAGACAATGTGCTGTTCTCCACACACTGACAGCAGTGCCCCATTGGTGAGGACGGCATTAACACAACTCACTGAACATGGAGACGTCAAGAAGCTGGTGTCCTACATGTTACCTCTACCTTACTTCCTAGTGTCTTTGTTGAGGGAAGGTTCTCTGCACGCTGCCAAAAGAGAGACAGAAACACCAACCCTTTCAAATCTTTCAAACTACATCTGCCCAGCCTGCAAAATATGTTAGGGAAATGGTGACCCAGAACTTGTGGGAGTAGCTAGTGAACATCTGCTTTGACTTAAGTCCCACTCCATGAGGGGAAACACTTCTTGAATGTCCCAGAACCAGAGACTAGATAGCCCAGAGACCTGGGCTAGAACTATAAGCTACCAGTGTAAAAATTAAAAAAAAGAGTCAGCAATACAGCACCTAGTGATATTCTGCTATCATAGATCAGTCACCATCAGGGAAGCTTCCACAGGGAGCGCACAGGAACTTATGCAGATACCACACAAGGAGAAAGATTCCTTGGGATGCTTATCTCTAACTGGGACATCTCCTTCAAATCCCTCCCCTCAGAGCTTAGGAAACCCATGGGAGGAGATGTAGAATGTTCAAGAGTCAGAGGGGATTGAAGACACTGGAAGAACAAGTCCCTCTGAAATAACTGAGTAAGGCTCATGTGTCCTCACAGAGTTTGGGAATTGTCCTACTTTCAAAGCTATTGTCGTTAAAACTTCAAGTATTATTATTTCATTATCACACTGTCGTCAGCAATTATTTTAAGATGTGTTGCCTTTGTTTATGCTGAATTTGTTTAACTCTGTAAAGTTGTGATTCTTTCCATGTCTAAAACACCTGATGGTCTCATAAAGAGCTGAACGACCAATAGTGAGACAGGAACAAGCATAGGCAGGGCTAGCATGAATAGAAAGAAAAATCTGGTAAGAAAAAGAGAAGAAGGAACAAGAGAGCAAGGAGACAAGGACATCAGGGGCCAGCCACCGAGCCACGAACTCTATGAGACCAAAGAGATTTTATCAATAGGAAAAGACAGCCAGAAGAAAAAGAAGTGCTGTGGTAAGAACACACCTGCCCTGTTGAATGAGAACAGCCCAGGTGTGCTTGGACAGAGGTAAGGAGCTGTTGGGGCTTCTGTCAGATTGATCATCTGCCTACACATTGTCACCTGTACCTCCTGCTGTTCTTCCTTCATCCATCACTACAAGAAGTGCTTAGGAGTTTCCAGGAATACAGGGCCCCCAAAACACTTAGAGAAGAGGTTGTGTAAATGTTGCCAGGGCCAGAGACACTCAGGATCAGGGAACTGCACGTCATGTTGGCAGAAGTGGGGATCACCACAGTGTGCTTCGACAGAGTGCTCAGGGCTGATTGTGGCCCACCTACAAGTGAGCAAGGATCTGTAGAAATGGCTTCGTTTGCTCCATGGACATTCTGGTTTTCTCAACTGAGCGAAGGACTACAATAGTCAATCTGTGAACTGAGATGAACTATGGCACCAACTGAGGGAAAATTTGAGTCAATATCCTCAGACTCGCATTACAGCCTGTGTACCTGTGGGATGGGTTAGGAATGGATACGTCTGTTTGCGTATGCAGTTTGCTTTCTTTGCATTTTAAGTGTCTTGTGTTTGCCTTTCTTCCTAACCTTCCTATGTTAGTTTCCCTTCTCAACTACTTTTTCTTCCTCAAACCAGTAGCAGCTTTGCACATTAACTGCTAAGCTCTATAGACCTGTGTGAGACTTTCTCATCTTTCTAGTCCACAAAAATCTTTCCCCCTTCATGTCTCTGATTCCAATATCACTAATTCTACCATTTGCCTCTGTTTATTTCACTCATGAAAAAAATTTAACACCTCAGCTCACAAAGTACTGATCGTGCTCCTGTCCTCTCTGAGATTGCTAATCTTACATGGTGATCGTCCCATAGATTGTTTCTCTACTATCACAGTATATTGATCCTCGGATAGGCAATGTTTTCCAGATGGTAGCTCCTGCTCAGCAGAAGAGCAGGGATAGAGCTTGTGGTGTTGTGTATGGTTAACCCGTGGGAATATCCCAATTCAGTCCTATTACCTGCTTCGTCCTCTCCTGATGATCAAAAAACCCCCATGATAAGAGGAAGTGTAACTTGATGAAGAAGAAGAGGAGGGGGCAGACACAAAGAGGAGAAGGAGGAAAGAATGAAAATCTCAGTTAAAAAAAAGATAAACATGAAACAAAGATGAAGAACCCACATCACAATGCAGGAACACATAAAAACAATAACAATGGGGCTGGCGAGATGGCTCAGTAACGTGCTTGCTGCTAAGCCTGACAACCAGAATTTTACTGCCTTGGTCATGTGATAGAAGGAGAGAACTGACTTCTGTAAGTTGTTTTCTCACCTCCACATATGTTTGGTAGGAGGGATACCTATACATACCTATCTACACACACACATGTATACCTATACATATATGTAATATGGTATATCTATGTATATGAATATCTATATATGCAAACATATATGCACTTAATAAATAAAATTAATGAAATACAAAAAATTAACCACTACCTAGTTAGTAATGGCTCCCGATGAGAGGGCCATGAATGAAATTACAAAGGGTTTTAAAGAATGATTATAAATATATTTGTAGAACTTGAAGAAGATATGGATGCCTTCTCCCAAAATAAAGAGCTAATTAAACAGATTAGTTCAGTGTATGAAAATATATATCAGTAGAGAGTAGTACAGAAGAGCAGAAAAACTGACCTGATTTGGGAAAGGAGAATCTGAGAAAGTCAAATTAAAAGTGAAGAGGGCTGGAGAGATGGCTGAGTGGTTAAGGGCAGTTGCTGCTCTTCCAGAGTTGATTTATTGCACCCACCTGGTAGCTCCTGGCTCTAAGTTCCTGGAGTTCCATGGGATCTGTCACCTTCCTGTGACCTGTGAGAGGATAAGACATATGTGTGGTTCACATACACACATACAATAAAACAAAACAGTCATCAAAAGCTCAGTGGAAAGTCACAACAATAAGTATGGAGGCTAGAGTATTATGGCTTGAAGACAGTAAAAGAATTCAGTCAAGGTTTAAGATGAATTTAAAAATATATACAAAATATGGGAGAGAAAACATAAAAAATAGAATTTACAAATAATGATCAGAGAAAAATAGTCCATATTGGTGTAATATGAAATATTTTCAATAAAACAATATTCAGCTCCATGGAAAAAATGCCCATCAGGTACATAAGTCATACCGAACACAAAATCGACAGGGTCAGAAAATAAGCTTCCCACATCATGTCACAGCTGAAAGACTAAAAACACAGAATAAAGAAAGGGTGTGGAGACTCACAAAAGTCAAACCTATGAGAAGGAGAGCTGGTTACACAGTAGACATATTTAGAAGCAGGGCCACTGGGAGAAGAACCCTTAGGCGGGCGTGAATGGCAGAACATGGGTGCTCTGAAAGCAGAGGGGCAATTTCAGGGTGACAGATGGCCAAAGTGAGGGGCTGACAGATATAGGAAGCAATGTGGTGCAGGGAAAGGGCCAAAGAACACTAGATACTCAAAGAAGTGACACGGGAACCCACCATGTTATAAACAAATTTCAAGACAATTGAAAAAAGGACTTTGGAGGGAGGTTCTAGGCCTGAGCGGATGCTGCTCTTCCTAGAAGACAGAGGTGCAGCACCTCTCTAGGACTTGTTGGTAAAGAAGTGCCAATGCTGTGAAAGCTATGGTCCTTGCCCCTGGTTGGCCACTGGAGATAGAGAGCCAGACTATTCCAGAGGACACGACACACACTTGGTGGCTGAATATACTGAAACTCTGCTAAGAATGTCTTCACTGCTGACTTAGTGCAGGCAGCTGGGGAAGAAGTCAACAACTGTCTCTTCAGCTTTGGACGAGGAAACCTCGATTCCTGTTTTCCAGGTAGCAGTTGCTGTTGTCACAGCAGTGGGACGGAGCCTCGGTGGGAGGGATGGGCCTCGATGGACGTGTGAGGGTGAGCGTGACAGAATGCACTATGTATGTGAATAAAACTGAGGAGAGCTGAAAAGGAAGGGTGGGCGGGTGAGTGTGACAGAAAGCATCATACACCTGTAGGAAATTATCAAATAATAAACTAATTACAAAGGAGATTTTAACATATGACGTATTTCATTACTGAAACTTTCTTAAGAAATGAAGAGGTTCACATGACTCTAACAGAAATGTCTGGCCAATGGTCAAGAAAATACGACCTTTGTCCTCCAGCTGGAAGGATATGGGTCTTGCGAACAGGAAGAAGCTGAGATGTGAGTCCTTTACTAGAGGAAATAAAATGAAACTCAGCCTCATATACACTTGGCTGTCGTCTTTGGGAAACCCGGAGCTGAGGCTCTGGGCCTGCTGTGGTAGGTGATCTTTGAGACAAGAAGTCTGTGTTGTTTTAGCTTTTAAAAACAGAAATTTATTTTAAGACAGCTATTTGATATACACATAAATTTACCATTATAAGAGATTTAAGTAAAGTTACATACTATTGAGATGCACATGCTCATTTATTTTTATATTAGAATTAAATTCAGGGCCTGTGACCTGATGACTCAGTGGGTCAGGATGGCTGTAGCCAATCCTGATGATCTGAGTTTGGTTTCAGGACCTACATGGTGGAAAGAGAAAACCAACTCCTGCAGATTGATTTGACCTTCACAAACACACACACACACACACACACACAATAAAATAAATATAAAATTAAGTCTGAAAAAATAATTAAATGAATATTTGGTACTACAGGATGTAGACCATCTTCAACATTTTGCTTATAATCAATAAGAAAATGCTTTTTCACAAAGATACATGGCAGAAGTCTGTTCAGGCCTTTTCAGAAACTGCTGAAAATTCTTTCCTTTATGTGAGACCGAAATGGAACGGTGAAGGTTTTTGTTTTGTTTTGTTGTCTTGTATTCCTTTTTTTTTTATAAGACTGAAGTCCACCACTCAAACAGAAGATTTCAAAGGAAACCTTCTACTACAACACAGTCTGAAGAGCACTAATTGGACACGTTTTTGTTGAGGAATGATGATAGCAAAGACTGACATTGTTTTGTTTTCCATAATTAAGCCTTTATGATCCCATAAACAAAGAAAAGTTTTCACATACGGTCATAAGCCTGACGTCCATGAGTGCAGGTGTTCCAGCAAGCAGCATTCCTGTGCATTGTGTGGTGTGGCTGCACGTGCAGTTCAAACAACACGTGGTGTGTTCAGGACAAAGGGCAGAGGGAATGAAATCCAATACATGTGACCTTTTCCAGAAACACGTGGTGCTCATGTATATGTCACTTTGTATTATTTCATTATTTTACAGTCAGAGGGCTTTAATGTTGGCAAATTTCCCACGACCTAAATGCTTAACATGTGCTGAGTCACGACCCAGAATCTAAGGACGAAAGCTTTAGGGTAAAATGTCCCAGTCAAGGCTGTCTGTGTGAAAACTAGTAATGAGGATGATGATAATGATAACAATAATAATTAATAATAATTGTTGTCTCAATGAGAAACAGAACAAGCTTCAGAAATCCAGAGAGAAAGGGCACAAGAAAAGAGAAAATAGCAGTTGCACGAATAATAACGAGCAAAATACAGGGCCAACTGCACAGTTCTTAGGGAGAAAGGGAATGTGGGCCTCTTCCAAAAGCAGGCCAGACACAACCACTCGTGAGTTCTGTGGAAACTGTGTAAGAAAGCTGTGAACTTACTGTAAGCCAGGAGTGGGGCAGAGTGCACAATGTTTCTCCCACAAGGCGGCCTTCTAAAAAGAACTATATAAATGGTGGTTAGAGAATGGATGCCCTGGCGTGCCCTGGCGCATCCTCATTACCTCTCTGCGAAAGGCAAAGGCCTGGTGGGTGGGTGGGGGGATGCTCCTAGCTCTTTCACGTGACCAAAGATAATATTCGTCAGACACAACACCATGTGCAGTCCCTCCCTGTGCTTGTGTTTGCTTAAACTAACTGTAAACATCACCTCACGCATTGCTTACCTTAGTCATAAAAACGAGAAGCGCCATTCGCCCGTCTCTTGTTCTCAAATGCCTCCAGTCCCCTGACTCCCTCATTCAGATTTTCACCATTTCCTTCGCTCTCTGGAGACTTAGCCTCGCTGCCTGAGGTGGGTCCACACAGTTCTCCCTTCAGAGCGAGCCCAGGCCATCATGAGACTCCAATCCACTTGCGGATTTGTCGGAGACCTCGCTTTCTCAACCTGTGTTGTCAGACTAGAGAGCAATGGCTAGCATGCATTTTCCGAGAGAATTTGTTATTCAAAAGTGAACTTTTCTAGGGTCCTGGGACCAGGATACTTTACTGTGGAACCTGCCTCAATTTGGCCTCACAAAGTCCCTGTGTTCTAGAGCAATGGTTCTCGACATTTGGGTGACGACCCCTTGGACGATTATCCTTTCACAGGGCTTTTCTAAGCCCACCGGGAAACATAGATATTTACACTAGGATTCATACCAGTAGCAAATTACATTTAGAATGTAACAACGAAGATAATTATGTCTGGGCATCACCAAACCATGAAGTTTGTATTAAAGGATCGCTGCGTTAGGGAGGTTGAGAGCATAGGGAGACCAGACCTAGGCTGGAGGATTTGGGGAGCAGAGCAGATTTGGGGATTCCCAGGCTGCGAAGTTGGTAGGGAGAAAAGAAAATGAAAAGCCTTCTCAGCGCTGAGCTTGACCGAGGAGTGACTCAGGCTCTGGAGCTGCCTGTTGTCCTTGACTGCGGTAGGCAGGATCCCGAGGTGTTGAGGCTGCTCGTAATAGCCACAGTAGCACACCGCCAGAGGAGTGATTATCACTTGGAAGTCCTTAGGAAGGTAACCTGGTACAGAGCTTCCTGCTGTTGGATACTCCCTGCACTTGGAAAAAAGTTCTCAGCCACACAGCAGCTATCCCAGGGAGGGTGAATTGGGGAAATTCTGGAAGACGAGGCAAACCTAACTGTGGCCAGCAGAGGGCGCTCGTCTGCAAGGAAGAAAACTCCGGATGCCTTCAGACTGGGCTCAGTGTCCCTTCTTTAGCATTCACGGCTCCAAGGACACAAAAAAGCCGTTCTGAAAACGCAGGTTTGCACTTTTATTCCTGAGTTATGATTCATCTCACTCCTATACATTTATAAGGACTTTTTCTGTATCTCATTTTTAAAAACTTGTTTTTGTTAGATATCATCTAATTTTGTGTTTTTCTACTTACCATTTTTTTTTTTTTTGGTTTCGTCTCTCTTGTCTGCCATCTCCTGCCTCTGTCTATCTTCATTTTGTAGTCGCTTTTGAGAAAATGCTGTTATATATTTTTTCATGCGGCCCTCCCTGAAGGGGAATTCTCCAGGCCTCAGCATGCTCAGTTCTTTATGTCTGAGCTCAGCAGTTCTTCTAAATTTCAGGATTTTAGGATTTTTACTTCCATCCTAAGGCTGCTCCTGAGACTCACCGACTTCTGCATCTGTTGATAATTCAGGTTTTGTAGATACAGGATGATGCTGTGTTTCTCTAACCTTCTGTTTCTGTTTAACAGAAAGCTTTTCATTAGTACTCCAATCTCACTGCAGGTCCAGTCAGGATTTCTAGGCTTGGTTTTTTTTTTTTTTCATGTTTCAATATTGGTAGCTTGTATGTGCCTAATTTAACCCATTTCTTCTGGGCTTTATAATCTGTTGGTATTTAATTTTTCATATGTACTTTCACGATGTTCTTATTTCTTGATTTCAGTTGAATTTTTCCCTTTTTAATTCAGATTTAATTTTTAAAGATTTATTTATTTTTTATTTTATGTGTATGTTTGCCTGTATGTATGTGTGCATAGCACATGTGTGCATGTTTCCTAAAGAGGCCAGAAGAGGGCATCAGATCTCCTGGAACTGGAGTTGCAGAAGGTTTTCAGTCATCATCTAGGTGATGGAAACTTCTTTCTTCCTTTCTTTCAGTTGGCTTATCTACATAAAGATTTGCTTATTTATTTTTCAAACAAATCAACTACTTGTTTATTGATATTATACACCATATACATATAACACATATTATATACATATGTATCATATGTATAAAACATACATTGTCTACATCATCCCACATACATAATATATGTGCATCAACTTTGTCCTGCTTTTCTAATTTTTCATGAAGTAATGATAGTTACTTGAGAGCTTTCTATTTTGTTATCTGATTATGGATATAAACTTCCCTCCTGATATTTCTTTAGTTATATTACTTGAGGAATTCTATTTTATTTTGCAACACAAATGTTGGGACCAGTGAGACGGCTCAGAAAATAAAAACACTTGATCCTGCTCTTCCTGTGCCTTCTCCTGCCTGCTGCCATTATGTTCTTACATAATGTGTTTGGTATGGTGTGATTAGTGTGTGGGACGACACTGTATCTAGTATAAAGTGATTGTTGCATGGGATGATCTAAGTTCACTCCCCAGGGCTCACATGATAGAGAGAATCAACCCTCACAAGTTGTCTTCTAAACTCCACACACACAAAGTGGAATGTATATGCACACACGGATACAGGACATACAAAGAGACACAGAGACACTAATTTAAAAAGTTATAAAAGCTGCAATAAAGGGAAGACAATAATGGGAGACATGGGAAAAGTTGGGAGGAAATTGGGGGGGGTAGATATAATCATGTTTTATTTTATAAATGTATGAGATTTTAAAAAAATTAAAAGTAATATATTCAAAATTTGTCATCCTATTCTTGGACTCTGTGGTCTATTGGATATTAGGAGTGTACTGACTGGAAAGAATCATTAATCATAGTTCTCAGGTAGTGAACTATGAATCAGGCCCTATAGACTTTTATTGGTGATGGCAATACTGGAGGAGCTGCAGTCAGCAATGACGCTTATGGAATGTCACCCACCAGATAGCAAAGCTATGATGGGTACCCACTGGAGAGGCAAACCCCAGGGGGATTTTCTACAGAATGCCCTTGCTCTTCCTGTGCCTTCTCCTGCTTGTTGCTAATGTGTTCTTACTGTGTTTGGCATGGTGTGATTAGTGTGTGGGACGACACTGCATCTACTATAGTGTGATTGTTTCATGGGAAAATCCTATGCCTCACTGGGCAATTTACTTGCAGATTATAATAAAGATGATTTTTTTAGCATTTTTATACATTTTTATTGATATTTATTGAGCTCTACATTTTTTTCTGCTCTCCTCCCTGCCTCTCCCCTCCCACTTCAATCCTCCCCCAAGGTCCCCATGCTTCCAATTTACTCAGGAGATCTTGTCTTTTTCTACTTTCTACTTCCCATGTAGATTAGACCTATGTAAGTCTCTCTTAGTTTCCTCATTGTTGTCTAAGTTCTCTGGGATTGTGGTTTGTAGGCTGGCTTTCTTTTCTTTATGTTTAAAAAGTACCTATGAGTGAGTACCTGTAATAATTGTCTTTCTGTGTCTGGGTTACCTCACTCAATATAATGTTTTCTGGTTCCATCCATTTTCCTTCAAAATTCAAGCTGTCGTTATTTTTTTCTGCTGTGTAGTACTCCATTGTGTAAATGTACCACATTTTCTTTATCCATTCTTTGGTCGAGGGACATTTAGGTTGTTTCCAGGTTCTGGCTATGACAAACAAAGCTGCTATGAACATAGTTGAGCACATGTCCTTGTGGCACGATTGAGCATCCTTTGGATATATACCTAAAAGTGGTATTATTGGGTCTTGAGGAAGGTTGTTTCCTAATTTTCTGAGATCTCCACACTGACATCCAAAGGGGTTGTACCAGCTTGCATTCCCACCAGCAATGCAGAAGTGTTCCTTTTTCCCCACACCCTCTCCAGCATAGGTTGTCATCAGTGTTTTTGACCTTGGCCATTCTTAGAGGTGTAAGATGGAATCTCAGAGTTGTTTTGATTTGCATTTATCTGATTACTAAGTGTCTTTCAGCCATTTTAGATTCCTCTGTTGAGAGTTCTCTGTCTAGGTCTCTACTCCATTTTTTTTATTGGATTATGTGTTCTTTTTGTGTTCAATTTCTTGAGTTTTTTGTATATTTTGGAGATTAGCCCTTTGTTTGATGTGGTGTTAGTGAAGATCTTTGCCCGTTCTGTAGGCTGTGTTTTTGTCTTGTTGACCTTGTCCTTTGCTTTACAGAAGCTTTTCAGTTTTAGGAGGTCCCATTTATTAATTGTTTCTCTCAGTGTCTGTTCTGCTGGGACTATATTTAGGAAGTAGTCTCCAGTGCCAATGCATTCAAGTGCACTTCCCACTTTCTCTTCTATAAGGTTCAGTGTGGATGGCTTTATGTTGAGGTCTTTGATCCATTTGGACTTGAGTTTTGTGCATGGTGATAGATATGAGTCTATTTTCATTCTTCTACATGTTGATATCAAGTTATGCCAAAAACATTTGTTAAATATGCTTTCTTTTCTCCATTTGATATTTTTTGCTTTCTTGTCAAATATCAGGTGTTCAAAGATGTATGAATTGATGGTATCTGGGTCTTCTATTTGGTTCCATTGATTCTCCTGTCTGCTCTTATGCTAATAATAGGCTGTTTTCAGTACTGTAGCTCTGTAGTAGAGTTTGAAGTCAGGGATTGTGATGCCTCCAGAAGTTCTTTTATTGTACAGGATTGTTTTGGCTATCCTGGGTTTTTTGCTTTTCCATAAGAAGTTGAGTACTGTTCTTTTGAGGTCTTTGAAGAATTTTGCTGATATTTTGATGGGTATTGCACTGAATCTGTAGATTGTTTTTGGTATAATTATTGCTTTATAACTGTTTTGTTGTATGTAATCTTGGTATGTTAAAGTTAAAACCATTTTTATTTAAACAGAAAAGAGGAAATGGTATGGAAGTCCTTCTGTATATGTGTTGCTTTTATTGCTTAATAAATAAAGAATCTGGTTTGGTCTGTGATAGGGCAAAATAGAGTTAGGTGGGAAAAACTAAACTGAATGCTGAGAGAAAGAAGGCAGAGTTAGGAGAAGCCATATAGCCTTGCCAGAGACAGTTGGACACTGGATGGAACATTTCCTGGTAAGCCACAGCCATGTGACAATACACAGATTATTGGAGATGGGCTAGTTCAGGATATAAGAGCTAGCTAAAAATATGCTTAAGCTATTTGCCAATCAGTGACTCAAATGATATAAGTTTCTGAGTGATTATTTTGGGTCTGGGAAGCTGGGAAGGAACAAGCGACCTCATACAACACTGCAGAGTACCTTACTGCAACAAAGACACTAGAACATAGGGGTAAATGCTCCACATAGGCATCCACCCATTTACTCTATGTTTAATGAGTTCTGTGCGTGTTGTCTTTAGCAATGGGGCCCCACTGTCAGTTTATTAAGAACAAACCATTGTCTTGTCAACAGCCTGGGTTGTTTGGGGGGAATTCCATGTTATACCCTTAGCTAACAGCTCAGTTAAAGCCATCTCAGTCCCTCTACTAGAAGCTCCATTTGGTGACAAGAAATGGCCAGCTGGGACTCCATATCCCCTATTATTGGGATACGTCATTGGAATTGCCTTCATATGTATTAGGAAATTTCCACTGCACTAGTTTTCCTTACCAACCCTCTAGTACCCTGGTGTAGGAGAGTCCTTCTGTATTTGGGTTGCTTTCATTGGATAAATAAAGAAAGTGCCTTGGCCTTTTGATAGGGCAGCCCTAGGTGGGTGGAGTAGACAGAAAAGAGTTCTGGGACGAAAGGAAGTGTGAGAGATGCCATGCTTCTCCGGCCCAAGATGGATGTAGGTTAGAATCTTCCCAGTAAGACCACTACCTCATGGTGATTTACAACTATTAGAAATGGGTTAAAATCATATGTAAGAATTAGCCAATAAGAGGCTACAACTAATGGGCTTGGCAGAGTTTAAATGAATACAGTTTGTGTGTAATTATTTTGGGTATAAGTTAGCCGGGTAAAAGGAGGCCCGCGGCCGGGAGCTGGGAGCCGGGAGCTGGGAGCTGGAGAATGCAGCCCCCACAGTCCGCTCCTCCACATGCAACAGTACCCTAAATTCCATCTTTCTCTCCCTGCATTCCCTCATTCAACTCTTAACTGCCCCTCTCCCTACCAGATTCTTCTGTTTCTGTCCCCACCTCCACCCAGCCCACCTATAAAATCTATTCTATTTCTCCCTCCCAGGAATAGTCATGTGTCCCTTCCCCTAAGTCCAAACCCCTGTACATACCGTTTCTGGGTCTACAGATTAAATGTTGGTTATCATTTGTTTAATGGCTAACATCTGCATGAGTGAGTAAATGCCACTTTTATCTTCCTGGGTCTGGGTTACCTCACTCAGGATGATTTCTTTTTCTAGTTCCATCCATTTATTTGCAAATTTAATTGTGTCATTTTTTTTAACAGCTGAGTAATACTCCATTGTGCAAATGTACCACAACTTCTTTATCCATTATTGCGGGACATTATGTTGTTTCCAGTTTCTGGCTCTCATGAAGAGAACAGCAATGAACATTGTTCAGCAAGTGTCTTTATGTGAGAATGAAGCATCCTTTGGTATATACCCAAGAGCTATATAGCTGGATCTTTTGGTAGATGGATTCCCAACTTTCTGAGGAACTGCTATATCGATTTTCATAGTAGCTGTTCAAGTTTGCATTCCCATCAGCAATGGAGGCATGTTTCCCTTATTCCACATTCTCTCCAGCATGTGTTGTCACTTGTGTTATTTATCTTACCCATTCTGACAGGTGTAAGATGGAATCTCTCAAAGTATTTTTGATTTGCATTTCCCTGATGGCTAAGGATGTCAACATTTCTTTAAAAGTTTCTCAACCGTCTGAGTTTCCATTATTGAGAATTCTCTATTTAGACCTGCACTCCATTTTAAAATTTAATTAATTTATTTTACCTCCCGACCTCAGTTTCCCTTCCTTCCTCTCCTCCCCTCCCCTCCCTTTACCTCCATTCCACCACACTCAGTCTACTCCTCCTTGGTTTCTGTTCAGAAAGG
>JAQHUG010000334.1:153282-207573 GCA_028555095.1 Dicrostonyx torquatus | reverse complement strand
TGTTATGAGAAATAATGAAAATAGATATGTGAAGATAACACTGCTTGGAGGAGTGCATAGGATAAGGCAAAGAGGAATGCCCAATAAAATGCTGAATAGACAGCATAAAGGAAGCCTTTGGCACCTTGGGTATTATGATAACACAAGCATCTAGGACTTCCCAGGATACTAACAATTGGAAAACTACCATAAATATGATGCCGATGAATGCTTAAGCTTTGCTGGGGCATAAATGATGATAAATAAACCTAGAATTTTGGTTGGGATTGCACTGAATCTGTAGAGTGCTTCTGAAGTGGTGGTCATTTTCACACAATGAGTTTGTTCAATTCAGAAGCATAGCGATTATACCAAGCTTCAAGTAGCATTTTGCAGTGTTTTAAGGTCTTTCCTATACATGTCATTTGTTACCTCACCACAGGTTTGTGGGGCAGGTTTATCATGAGATGATGTTTGTTTTTGTCAAAGAAGGATCTTGGGTATTTTACATTGAATAAATATATGTGATTGGTATCATTTGTTGATTTCCATATGCTGGTCTTCCCCTGAATCTCTGACATGAAGACAATTTGGTCATGATGAATGATCTTTTTAATGTGTCATTGGATTTCGTTTGTTAGCATTTTATTAATAACTTTTAGAATCCTTGTAGATTATGGAGATAGGTTAATAATTTTACTGTTGTTGCTATGAATCTCTATTTGGTTTTGGTCCCATGGTAATAATGAATTCATAATGTTTTAAACAATTTCAAATGTGGGGCTTTAATGTGAAAGGATGTGAATGTGTGAAGTGCTTTGTTATCAAGGTAATAAAGATTGGTGCCCAACATGTTGCCAATTAAATCCACTTAAAACCTGAGATAATTTGGGAAGAAATTCTAGACACACACACACACACACACAAACAGTATTTAAAAATCACAGCTTCTTGCTCTACTTGCTGGTGGCATGCCACAGCTTCTTTAAATGAGGTCTTCCTGACTCAGGGGTAATTGAAAAAATGGAGTGGTCTTGAAATGGCTGCTTCTTGGGATATGCTCATGCACACAAACCCTGACTCCTTCAGGAGGCTGAGCACTTGAATGGTTGTTTGTGGGTGGCTTGCTGCAAGTTACAAGTTGGCAACATGGGCAAACTGGTTACTAGAGTTGAGGAGGTGAGGACAACTCCCACCTGGCAGTCTCAGCGGCAGTGACCAGACCTCTGGCATGTTGGGCTGGGTGGAGCCAAAAGGCAAAGCAGCCTTACTCAGTACTAGCTAAGCTGTTTAACATTTTAAGAAGTTGTCCTGGTCAAAAAAAGATTACAATGCACAATAAAGACAAATTCATAGGAAAAGACCTCTAAATGTGTCACAGTGTGTTTAAAAAATTTACATAGTTTTGGGAGAGAGAACAAAAAATATAGAGAGTTATAAAAAGAAGTAAAAATTTTTTTAAAGAAAAAACAAAGTCTTTAAAGAGACTTTGTAGTAAAAGTCACAGAGTAAGAATAATAAGCCACATAAAGATAGAATATACACTGATTCTGGATTTTGTATGTTATTGTATCTTCTTTAAATTTTTTGACTGTAAATGAGCAAGCACAAAGAGACAGTTCATTGTACAGGCTGCTAAACTAAACCAACACATATATTTTGAAGGTATCTTGACTTCACAATTTGAATCTATGAATTTGTTGCTTTGGAGAAGAGGTTCTGTTTTTGTTTCTACAGAAGATGAGAACCTATGAAATTCTCCTAGACTAATCTTGTTTAATAGACCAAGACCCCCCAAAAGATCACTATGAATAACCCCCAAAGTTACATTGTCTAACAAAAACCAGGAAGCAGTTTGCAGAGAACTATACCCAAATTCTCAAATATTGTTTATAAATATTTGTTTACATTTAATGGGAATTATGCTGTAGAGATTTGCATTCATATGGATCTTAGTTTATTGATACAAATTCAATGTCAATATTGTTATACTGTATGTATATATATATATTATCTTAGTTAAGGTATTGTGTTTGTGCAGCTCATTTAAAAATGTAATATATCATTAAGAATTGTAGGTTAATAGATAATCATTTATAATAGTCAAGCTTCTAGTTAGGTTTTTTAGATATATAAAGATATATTTCAGTTAGATAGGTATTCTTCAAGTCTTTCAGAGACCTTCAGAATTTAAAAAAGCATTTAAAAGCTTTTAATAACTTAAGACTTTTCATGACATGAGCCATATGTACTCCTGGCAATACCAATTAGTTCAAGAAGAAGATGGGCATCAAAGAGCTTCCTTATGGAGTTTTTTTAACCATTTGGGCAAGAAACTGCACTTGCCTGGACTGATTGATGCTATGCTATATGAACTGCATGTGTAGGACCCACAGAAAAATGATTGCTGAACTAATCTAAAGGTAAAAGTGTCCTTTGGAGTTCCTACTTCATGAAAGAGTCTGCCAGATGTTCTGCAGGACACATAAGAAATCAACTGATAGACTTGGCCATTTCAGGGCAGGACAGATCTTCAAATTTCCTGCTCCATGGAAAAGCATGCTAGATGCTATGGACCAGTAGTCTGAAGGATGGGAGCCCACAACATTACAGAAGAACTTTGAGTGACTGTCTTCGCAGTGAGATGTCTCTGACAATTCTAGAGTTTTGGAAGTTGCTTACAATGCATTTCCTGTTTACTTGGTAATATTATATCATTCTGGAGTTTTTGATGGAATTGAAAAATAATCATAGTTTTCCTTAGTTATGATAAAAGATAAAGTAGATATAAATATTGTAACTATAATTCTTGTGTGGTAACTGTTTTATTGTATGTAATTTTGCTTGTTAAAGTTAAAATCTACCTTTCTGTTTAAACAAAAAAGGAGAAGTGGTGTGGGAAGTCCTTCAGTCCATGTGTTCCTTTATTGGTTAATAAATTTATCTGTTTAGTTCAGTGGTCTAGCACAATAGGGCAAGGCAGGAGTTCCAAGGAGATAGAGGGGGAGAGATTAGGTGGTGTCAGTGAGAAGCCATGTAGCCCCTCCAGAGACAGACATTACAAACCTTGCCAATAGGCACAGCTACATGGCGATACACAGATTAATGGAGATAGGTTAGTTTAGAATGAAAGAGCTAGTCAGTAGAAAGCCAAAGCTAATAGGCCTAGCAGTTGTTTAATTAACACAGTTTGTGTGTGGTTATTTCAGTTCAGAGATAAACAGGTGGCCTCCTACAACATCCTTGTAGATCAGGGAGATAGGTCCCTAATTTTACTGTTGTTGCTATGAACCTTTATTTGGCTTTGGTCCCATGGTAATAATGAATTCATAAAGTTTTAAACAATTCGGAATGAGAGGCTTTATTGGGGAGAGTATAAGTGTGTGAAGTGCATTGTTATTGAGGTAATAAAGCAAAGGCCATTTGCCTTTTCTCTTGTGTGTAATAATTGCAGCATTGTTAATGTTAATTTGAAAAATTTCTGTTACAAGTCCCTAGTTAATCATATATTCCCGGATTCCTGGGTCCTTTTAGGAGTGAAGAGACAGATGTGTTTCAGTTAGACATTAGATATTTCCTTAACCTTATTGATGAAAAGTACTCTGTTTAAGGATTTTAGATTTTCTTGTCTCAAAACTGGTAAGTCATGTATCTAGATATTTAGCTATTTTTTTTACTAATGCAATATTTTTCCATTTTTATGCTGATGCATGTTCTGTTATTTACTGAAAATAGATTTTTTTTCATACAATGTTTTATGATTGTTTTCTCCTCCATCAGTTCTTCCCAATTCTTCTCCTCATCCCCTGGCATTGTGATGCCATCCCTTTCTGCCTCTTGTAGAAACTGTAAGGATAAATCTGAACAAAAGTAAAATAAAATATAAGATAAAAAAGACAAATAAGAATAAGAAAAATAAACAAACAGAAGGAAAATAGCCTAATAAAGTGTAGAAGAAACAGATAAGACTTAGAGCACAGTCATCCTTTCTCTTGATAACTTGGCAAATATGAATAGATATCCTTCATACATGTACATCATTTAGGAAGTTTCTACAGTATTAGGTCGCCATACAAATACTCAAATGACCCTTAACTTTAACTGTCTTTCTCTGTATTCTCTGGCTCATCCCAGCATGTGTCCCCCTCCCCATTTGATTCTCCTGTTTCATTATCCTGCTCTCTATTACTATTACTATTATTATATTTTTCTTTCCTAAGAAGATTGATCACTAACCCCAAGTACATTACTTTGTACCTTACTTTCATGTTTATTGAGGGCAACTTGTTTAACATTTACTTCACAGCTAATTCATATATAAAATAAAATATACCATATTTGTGTTTATGAGTCTTAGATACCTCAATAAAGATGTTTTTTTCTACTTGCATCTGTTTACCTGTAAATTTATTTTTTATCAGCCAAGTCGTACTCCATTGCATAAATGTACCACATTTTCTTTAGACTTTCATCCACTGACAGATCTCTCCATTGTTTCAAAGTTCTGATATTGTGAATAGGCCAGTATTGATCTTGGTTTATCAAGTACCTCTGTGGAAGGATGAAGCATATCTTTGTTACATGCCCAATGTTGTATATCTGAATCATGAGGTAGACCAATTCTTATCTTTCTGAAGCATCAGCTGCCACTTCTTTTATTGACCTTACCTGTCTGTCTTAGCAGACAGATGGAAAATGAAATCTCAAGGTAGTTTTGATTTGCATTTCCCTGATAACTAACAGTGCTGAACATTTCTTTAAGTGTTTCTCAACCACTGAGTTAACTGTTTTTATAATTCTCTATGCAGTGCTGTGCCTCAATTTTAATTGTTTTATATTTTCTTAATATCAAATGAAGAAGGAAGGTGAATGTGTGAACTTGTAGTTTGAACACCCTGTGTCACACAATAGTTTTGTCCCAACTATTCCCAGTAATTTCAGATTAAATTAAAAACTGGCTTCTGACCTTCTAGTCTTCTCCTGGACAAAGAAGTAAAATGAATATTGCATGGCCAAAAACACTAAACAAAATATATCCTATGATCTAAGTGTATCTTTCCTGAGACTTGTGATAAGGCCAACAACTAACTCCAGTAATATTGGCTCTCTCTTATGGATTACTCAAATACCCCTTGATGGTGTACTTGGCTCTACACTACAACTTCCTATGAATTTTTAATATTTTTTCTTTGTTCATCCTTAAATTTTAATATATCTTCTAGGTCCTGGAAATATAGGGTAGAAAGATGGCTCTCCCTGTACACTTTGTGTCTGAAATACCCCCAATCATTACCTCCTCAGATAGAGAAATGAGTTTGAGGATTTCAAAAGAAAAGACAGATTGACTTGAATTAGTAACTCTATATTTCTTAAACAAGAATCACCTTGACACAGTTCTCAAATATAAGGGGTGCTTGTTAAATTCTATTAGCACACTAACCTTTTAAAGACACCCATGTTTGAAGAACTGAAGTCACCGAGCAGGAGAGAATTGCAGGAACTCTTTCCTCTTCATTACCAGCAAAAGTGTTACACAGTAAACCTCACACCTCATCTATGTAGCTAAACAGATGACCTAGTCCATCCTGAAATGTGAATTTGTTTGGTGATCTCTAAGGGATTCTCTTTATTTTTCTATGTCCAAATGTAAAGACCCATTCTACAAACTCTAACATATACTACTAAGACCCTCATTGGGCAGGTTGTGTTAGTTGTAGAGACAAAATAGTCAGAACACATGTAGCCACTTGAGTGACCTTGCATCAGGCAACTACAGTAAACCCTACCTTGGAAAGTCACACAGTTGAACTTCCATCACTTTGTGTCCCAGTGACAAATGATTCTGGACCTTGAGTCAGATGCTCTCTGAGCCCTAAGAGATAGATACCATCAGCAGAAATGAGCTAGTCAACAGGAACGAAAGCCTTGGGCCAAAACAATCCACCCATCCTGAGTCACATCTACCCATGTGGCTCCTGATAGACGTAAGAAGAACCTATGCTCTCTTTCTCTGTTATGGAGCTGACTTCCTTACAACCTTTTACTTCTGTATCTTCCTTATTGAAATGTCCTTTGTCAGTTAAGAACAAAACAGGGAAAAATATCTCAGCAGAAATGCCTCACTGAAATATCTGTTCTTGAATGAGCGAAAAAGAACATACTCCACATCTTAAAATTGTGACAAGGTTTCATCTATGGGTCACTTACTGCCATAGATGAATCCCTGCTGCTCTGAATTCCTGATTGCCAGGATGCATTTGACTTGTAATGGACAAACAATCTGTTTCTTGCTACCAAGGACAATGCTCAGGTGCAAAGATGACTCCCCCTTTTTTTTTGCAGAGTGCTGAAGCATATGGACTGTAAGACATTAGGCAGTTAGGATGTCCACACAGGATTTGTCTTTTGAATATATTCAGTATATTCATACAAATGTTACATGTAATATGATACCAATATAAATGGTAAACAGATATTTTACCAAGCAGAAAAGACCTGTTGTGCAGAAATACTGCTACTGCTCCTCGGTTCTACTGGAAAACTTTTCGTGAGGACACTTGCCATACTTCAGGCTCGACCCACCTGTGCTGTGAAGTCCTACATCCGTGGCAGCCTCAGGGTGGCACTGGTAGCTATCCAGGACAGTCTTCTGAGCTTAGTCAATGGTTATGACTGACAGGAAGCCTGTGTATGCCTACCTACAATTCTGAAAGTCAGTGGTCATTGAGGCCAGGGGCATGCATGGCGTCTTAGGTCTTCTAGCAAATGGGTATCAACACAGAAACTAGAAAATTCATTTCCTAGGAGGACATCAATATCATCCTACACTCATACCCATAGTTCCAGTTTTTGAAATCTTTTCCTTGGGCAGTAACTTTGCACTATCAGAGCTCAGTGCTTGGGGTTGATTTTCTAGCACATCAGTAGCAGCTTCTATTTAGCTCATTGTATATATAATATAATTGTATTTAGCTCACAATTATATCCTGGGCTAGGTAGGCTCATATCTATGTTGCCTACTGGCCTTCCTGGAGCTTGTTTATGATGCTTAGTTTTTATCAGAGTTCCTGGTGCCAAACTATGATCTCATATGCATTACATCATTCCCACTCACACAACATGGTTTATAAATTACCCAAAATATTTTCTTCCTTACACTTGTGGAATGTAAACTCACTGACATGTATTAGGGTGCAGTGTGCTTTTCCCAAGACATGGTATTCACACTATGGTATCACCTCTTCTCTCATTGCTTCACTCACACACAGATGATGTAGGAGAATTGCAACCATGAACAACATTTGCTTTTGACTCTGAACTTCCACACAATTTATAGACTATACTGAACTATACGTTAAAGCTCTGAGCTCATAGTGACTTGTAGAGGACTTGTGAAAGGTCACCACAGTCCTCCAAAACAGTACAATCAGATATATCATAGCAACACCTTAGTTATGCAACATCGATTTTGGTTCTGTTGTTGCATTTTTGCTATGCTAGACATCATGACCACAAGAAAATTGGGATAATAAAGGACACACAATGTATAGGTCATTATTGAGAGAAACCAAGGCATGGAATTTATTGCATATGTTTGAAGTAAAAACCATGTTCAAATGCCAAATACTGACCTACTCCCCATCACATGTTCAGCCACCTAATTTTGTATAGCCCAGGCCCACCTGTGTAGGAATGGTGTCACCCCCAGTGGACTGGGCCACTCTACATCAATTACCAGCCAAGACAAAGCCCAAAACACATACCCTTAGTCCAATCTGATGGAAGGTCATTCTCAAACAAGATTCTCTCTCCTGTGTATGTTCAGTTGACAACCAGGATTAGCCATCATGCCTGGTCTGACAGACTTGTTAGCTTGTATCATGAAAATTTTCTTACTGCCCTTCAACTCTGTCAGATAATTTTGCTGGTAGGGTTGTCTGAGCTGGTGTCTGTGATCTCTTAGAACTTGGAAAACATTGCTCTAAATTCTTGTCTTCTAGTTTCCATTGAGGCTTTACCTGTTATTTTGATGGGTTTATCCTTGTTTGTGATTTTTGACTTTTCTCTGGTAGTGTTCAGTATGTTTTATTTTCTTTGTTCTGCATATTTACCGTTTTATCATAATAATATGTGGAATTTCTGTTCTGGTGCTATTTGGTGTTCTGTCTTCTTGTTTTTAAACAGGTATGTCTTCTCTTATTTTGATGAGTCTAGGAAGTTTTTTTTTTAATGAACACACTGAAGATCTGGTTCATGCCAGTCAGCAGGAATTCCTTTTTCCTTCTGTGCCCACGATACATAGACGCTGTCTTTTCATGGTGTCTAAAAGTTCTACTTATTCCTTTTAGTGTTTCTGGTTTTGTCTTTATTCATATTTTTCAGTGACTGTCTAAATCCTCTACTTTGTCTTCAAGGTTTGATACTGCGTTTCTGATTGGTCAGTTTTACTTTCCATGTTAGTGTAGTAATGGTGTCTTCTACTCATGTCAATACATCTTATTTCATGTCTAATGAATGGCAAATCACATGCACCAGGTGGAAGTGAATCTTTGTGGGACTGGCCTAATATTCCCTGACACATCTCTTTAACATGCCTTATATACAGACTACAATTAAATAACAGATGTGGTTGAATCCAAATATATTTCATTTACATAAACAAAAGATAGCAATTTGTTTTTAAATCATTTTTGCCAGCCTTTGAAATTCTCATTCTTGTCTGTCTTAGTTACTGTTGCTGTGATAGCTCATCATGACCAAAAGCTCCTGGGGAAGAAATGGTTCATTTTGATTACACATCCATGCCACAGTTCATCATCCAAGGAAGTCAGGACAGGAACTCAAGGAGGGTGGGACCTGGAAGCCATAGCTGATGAAGATGTGGTGGATGCTTCAAACTGGCTTCTTGATCATGGTTGCACAGCCTGCTTTCTTATTGATTTTTATTGAGCTCTACATTTTTCTCTGCTCCCCTCCCTACCTCTCCCCTCCCCTTCAACACTCTCTCAAGGTCCCCATGCTACCAATTTACTCAGGAGATTTTGTCTTTTTCTACTTCCCATGTATATTAGGTCTATGTAAGTCTCTCTTAGTGTCCTCATTGTTGTCTAGGTTCTCTAGAATTGTGATTTATGTGTTGGTTTTCTTTGCTTTATGTTTATGTGATAGCTGTCTTTCTGAGTCTGGGTTACCTCACTCAAAATGATGCTTTCTAGCTCCATCCATTTTCCTGCAGAATTCAAGACATTGTTATTTTTTTCTGCTGTGTAGTACTCCATTGCATAAATGTACCACATTTTCCTTATCCATTCTTTGGTAGAGGGGCATTTACATTGTTTCCAGGTTCTGGCTATGACAAACAAGGCTGCTATGACCACAGTTAAACACATGTCCTTGTGGCACAATTGAGCATCCTTTGGATGTATGCCCAAAAGTGGTATTGCTGGGTCTTTAGGAAAGTTGTTTCCTAATTTTCCAAGAAACTGCCATAATGATATCCATAGGGAATGTACCAGCTTTCAATCCCACCAGCAATGGAGGAGTGTTCCCTTTACCCCACAACCTTTCCTGCATAAGTTGTCATATTTTCTTTTTTGATCTTGATCAGTCTTACAGGTGTATGATGGAATCTCAGAGTTGTTTTGATTTGCATTTCTCTGATGACTAAGAATGTTGAGCCTTTCCTTAAGTGCCTTTCAGCCATTTCAGATTCCTCTGTTGAGAGTTCTCTGTTTTGGCCTGTACTTTATTTTTTTATTAGGATTATTTGTTCTTTTGATGACCAATTTCTTGAGTTCTTTGTATATTTTGGAGATCAGACCTCTATTTGATGTGTGGTTGGTGAAGATCTTTTCCCTTTCTGGCACAGTCTACTTTTTTTTTAGAACCCAAGATCATAAACTCAAGAACGACACTGTACAAAATAACTAGACCTTAGCCCGTCAATCTCTAATTAAGAAAGGCTTTAAAGCAAGACCAATAATAGACATTTTCTCCATTGAGGCAACTTTTCACCAGAAAGCTCCAGTCTGTATCAACTTGGCACAATCCAGCCAGCACACTGGCATTGTCATGTTTCTCACTGGCTGTGTCTGGTCCCTTCAGTTCACTGTGTCTGCCTTGTGTTCAGGGTAGGTACTTATCTACATTAAATCCTGTGGTGTCCTCTCAATGCTTGTGAGAATGAATGTTGTCAGAGGTGGCATTGCTGTTTAATTCCTACTAGATATCTGAGTTTCTAGGTTCCTGTTTCACTTTCTCATTGGGAAGACTAACCCCCCAAGACTGATTGGCAAGACTGTTCAAATCTCCAAGAGCCAGGAATGATCCCTGAATAGAGCTGATCCTTTACGAGCAACAGTGTGTAATAATCCCCTTCCCTGCTTCCAATCAGAATTACCTGTCATGTGTATTTCTGATCATCATCGTTCTGACTAACATGAGATTTACATTTCTTTACATGGATTTAAGCAGAATTCCCAGGTATTTAAGCATTTTGAAAACTTTCTAAAGTGTCTATACACCATTTCTACTTTTTTTGAGAACTTTTGATGTGGGAGTCCCCTCTGTGTGCTGTGATTACCATTAACACTTCTTTGGATATATAGCAAGTCAGAACTAAACTGAATGCTGGGAGGAAGAAGGGCAGAGTCAGAGGGAGATGCCATGGAGCCACCACCTCTGAAGATAGAGGTGCTGGAAATTTGCTGGTAGGCTACAACCTCATGGTGATATATAGACTGATAGAAATGAGATAAATTAATAAGTAAAAGTTATCCAATAAGAAGCTAGAGCCAATGGGTCAAGCAGTGTTTTAATTAATACAATTTCTGTGTAATTATTTTAAGTCTAAGATAGCTGGGAAGCCGGGAAGAGCAAACAACCTCCTGCAAGAAACTTTCTGTCCAGTTCAAAAGCCCATGTTTCTAATTTGTTTTTTTTCCTTGTTTATCATTTTTCAGTTTTGTGCATATTAAAGATATTATTTCTCCATGGGATTTAGAGTCAGTGAGTATTTTTCTCCTAGTATGTGGGCAAATTCTTCTCTCAACTGATACTTTCCTCTGCTGCATGGAAACTGTCATTTACTGGGTTCCAGTTTGTAGGTAGCTGATCTTAGTTCCTGTGCTACACAGTCCAACCCAGAATTCACATTCCTGTGCTGCTAGGGTGAAGTGTATATCCTACTTCTTTCTTAAAATAAAAGCATAAATAATTTATTTATTTCATATCCTGGCCACAGTTTGCCCTCACTCATTTTCTTCCAGTCCCTCGCCCCCACCCTTTTGTTCCCACCTGCAATTCACTCCTCTTCTGATTTTGTTTAGGAAAGGATAGATCTCTGACGAGTATCAAGAAAACATGGTATATCAAGTTGCACTAAGTTTTGCCACCTCCCTGTATATTGAGGCTGGGCAATGTGACCCAGTAGGAGGCTTAGGATTCTAACAGCCAGTGTAAGAGTCAGAAACAGGAGGTGTTTCCTCTGCTTGGCTTCTCATAGAGGATCACACTAAACAGATGCAGACTGCCAGGTGAGTCCCAAACAGGCTCCCTGGTTGTCAGTTCAGTCTCTGTGAGTCCCTGTGATGCCAGTTCAGCCGGTTATGTGTGTGTTTGTGGTGTCCTCAACCCCTCTGGTTCCTGTAATCCTCTTTCCTCCTCTTCTGCAGTGTTCTCCAAACTGCACCGTAGGTTTCACTGTGTGTCTACATCTATTTCTATTAGTTGCTGCCGAATGAAGCCTCTCTGGTGTTAGTTTGGCCAGGCACTGATCTGGTCATAGAAAATGGCCAATTCAGGCTAAGTATGTGCTCTTGCTAAGGCTTAGGTCATCCTTGTAGATTCCTAACAGATTCCCTTGTGTCAAATTTTGAAGTTACAGATTATATTATAGGATGATGTTTGATCCATTTGGAGTTGTTTTTCTGTTTGTTTGTTTTTTTGTTCTGTTTTCTTTCCCAGGTTTGCATCCAACTCCATTTCTGCAAATAAAAATTTTGTGCCATCAATTTTTGAGGATTTTTTATTTCCTTCAATTTATTTGCTTGTTTTGGCATTTTTTAGTTTATTATTTTCATGCTGTTTTTGTTTGTTCATTTGTTTTGTGTCCTGTAGAAACAGTCATGTAGGAGTAGCTGAACGTTTTTATATCTGGATCCTCTGATCTTTTCCATTGGTTTATATGCATATGTCTGTTTCATAAGTCAGCACCATGCTGTTTTTAATCACTGTGGCTCTGCACTATCATTTGAAATTATGTAAGATAATACTGCTCACAGCATTCTTTTGGTTCGAGATTACCTCAGCTATCTTGGTCATTTGTGCATCCAAAATGTTTCTGTATTGGTTTTTTATGTTTGTGATAAATAAACCTACAACTTTGACTGTGGTTGCATTGATTGAATCTGTAAAGTGCATCTGGAGTGATGGGCATTTTCCCAGAGTGAATTTCTTCAATACAGTAGCATAATGGTCACAGCAAACTTCAAGTATCTTTGTTCCATGTCTTAATGTCTTTCCTGCACATGTCTGTGTGCTAGTTTTATCAGGAAATGATGCTATTACTAGTATTATCATGTTTTTCCTTCCTGGGGAGATTGACCACTATCTCCCAAGTACATTACTTTGTTCCTAACCTCCATGTTTTATGGATGGTAACTTATTTATAATTCACTTCTCAGCCAATCCACATGTAAGAGAAAGAAACCATATTTGCATTTATGGGCCTTGGATACCTCTATCAGGATGACCTTTTTCTACTTACATCATTTACCTGTGAATCAATTTTTAACAGCTGAGTAGTACTCCATTTTGTAAGTGTGCCACATTTTCTTTAGACTTCCATCCACTGAGAGATCTCTCCACCATTTCAAAGTTCTGATATTGTGAATTGACCTGTACTGAACGTGGTTGATTAACTATTTCTGTGGTAGGATGAATCATGTTTTGGTTACAGGCCCAAAGGTGATATAGCTGAATCATGAGGTACATCAATTTCTATCTCCCTGAATAATCCCCACACAGTTTTTCATAGTAGTTTTACAAATTTGCAGTCTTATAGGCAATGTATGACTGACCACCACCCATTATTCCACACTATCATCAGCATAACCCATCACGGTTTTTCTTGATGTGAGCCACGCTGTCAGATGCAAAGTGAAAGGTCAAAGTAGTTTGATTTGCATTTACTTGATGACTAACAGTGCTGAACATTTCTTTAAGTGTTTTTCAGTCATTTGAGTTTGCTCTTTTCAGAATTCTCTGTGTAGATCTGTACCTCCTTTTAAAATGCACTGTATATTTTCGTGATATCAAATGAAGAAGGAAGGTGAATATGTGAACTTGAACTTTGAACACCCTGTGATCCACAATAGTTTGGTCCAAAGACTTAACACTGAGTTTGGATTTAATAAAAAATGGCTTTTGACTTTCTAGCCGTCTGCTTGATGTGGCAGTAAAATGAATATTGCTGGGCCAAAAGCACAAATCAAAATATAATCTGTATTTCCAGTGCATCTTTCCTGAGATTTGTGATAAGGTCACCAACTAACCCTAATATTATTGGCTATCTCTTAAGGAGTCTGTGCTACTGATGTTATAATTAGGATGTGGTCTCCTGTGCCCTATACATTGAAGGCTACATAACTCTATCTCTTCTATCAGGTTCAGTGTGATTGGATTTATATTGAGGCCTTTAATCCATTTGGTCTTGAGCTTTATTCATGGGGATCGATATGGATCTATTTTCATTCTTCTACGTTTTGACATCCAGTTATGCCAGCACCATTTGTAGAAGATGCTTTCTTTTTTCATTATATAATTTTAGCTTCTTTGTCAAAAATCAGGTATTCATAGATATGTGGATTAATATCTGGGTCTTCAATTCTTTTTTTAATATTTATTTATTTATTATATATACAACATTCCTTCCATGTATGCTTGCACGCCAGAAGAGGGTATCAGATCTCATTATAGATGGCTGTGAGCCACCATGTGGTTGCTGGGAATTGAACTCAGGACCTCTGGAAGAGGAGTCAGTGCTTCCAACCTCTGAGCCATCTCTCCAGCTCCCATGGGTCTTCAATTCTAATCCATTGGTCAACCTGCCTATTTTTATGCCAATACCAGGGTATTTTCAGTACTGTAGCTCTATAATAGAACTTGATGTCAGGATTGGTGATGCCTCCAGAAGTTCCTTTATTGTACAGGATTGTTTTGGCTATCCAGGGCTATTTGTTTTTCCATATGAAGTTGAGTATCATTCTTTCAATGTCTGTGAAAAACTGTATTGGGATTTTTATTGAATCTACAGATTGTATTGGTAGGATTGTCTTTTTTTTATTATATTGATCTTACCCATTCAAGAGCATGAAAGATCTTTCCATTTTCTGGTATGTTCTTCATTTTCTTTGTTCAAAGGGTTAAAGTTCTCGTAGAACAGTCTTTTACTTCTATGGTTAATGTTACCCCAAGACAGTTTAAGTTACTTGTGGCTATTATGAGTGGTGCTATTTCTCTGATTTCCTTCCAGTTTCTTTATCATTGGTATATAGGAGGGCTACTGATTTTTTTGAGCTGATCCTATGTCCTGCTACATTACAGAAGGTATGAATTTTCTGGTAGAGTTTTTTGGATCCATTATGTTTACTGTCATATCATCTTCAACTAGTGAAAGCTTGAATCCTTCCTTTTCAACTTGAATCCCCTTTATCTCCTTTTGTTATCTTATTGCCTTAGCTAGTACTTCAAGAACTATTTGAATAGATATGGAGCAAGGTGACAGCCTATCCTTGTTTCTGATTTTGGTAGAATCACTTTGAATTTCTCTCCATTTAATTTGATGTTGACTGTCAACTTGCTGTATATTGCTTTTATTATGTTTAGATACATTCTTTTTGTATTACTGATATCTCCAAGATCTTTATAATGAATGATATTGGATTTTGACAAATGTATTTTCAGCACCTAATGAGATGATCTTATGGTTTTTTTCTTTCAGTTTATTCATATGATGGATTACATTGGTAGATTTTCCTTTTGTAGGTACTTAGTGCTATGAACTTTTCTCTGAGCACTGCTTTCATAGTGTCCCATATATTTGGGTAGTTGTTTCTTCATTTTTGTTAAGCTCTCAGAATCTTTAACTTCTAAATTTCTTTCTTTCTTTCTTTCTTTCTTTCTTCTTTCTTTCTTTCTTTCTTTCTTTCCAATGGTGATTCATTTGAGCACTGTTCAATTTTTATGAGTTTGTAGTTTTTCTGCAATTAGTATGTTGTTGAATTCTAACTTTCATGGGGATATAATAAGTACAGAGAGTTATTCTGATTTTTTGTATTTGTTAAAGTTTGTTACAGAGTATGTGGTCAATTTCAGAGAAGGTGCTAGGGGGTGTTTAGAAGAAGGTACATTCTTTTCTGCTTGGGTAAAATGTTCTGTAGATGTCTCTTTATTCCATTTGAGTCACAACATCTGTTAGTTCTCTTATTTCTCTGTTAATTTTCTGTCTGGTTGACCTGTGCATTAGGGAGAGTGGGGTGTGGAATTCTTCTACTATTAGCTTGTGGGGTTTGATGTGAAATTTAAGCTTTAGTAATGTTTCTATAACATATGTGGGTGCTCTTCTTCTTGAGGCATTGATGTTCAGGATTATGACTTCATCTTGTCTAAGTTTTCCTGTGATGAATATGAAGTGTTTTTCCCCATTTCTTCTGATTGATTTTAGTTTGAAGTCTATTTTGTTAGATATTAGTATAGATACAGTCAATTGTTTCCTGGTCCATTTGATTGGGAAATGTTTTCCCACCCCTTTACTCTGAGGTAATGTCTGTCTTTTAGGTTGAGGTGTGTTTCTTGTACAGAGAAGAAAGATGAATCCTGCTTTTGTATCCATTCTTTTACCCTGTGTCTTTTCATAGGTGAATTGAGTCCACATATTAAGAGATTTTAATGACCACTGACTGTGAATTCCTGTCATTTTTCAGTGATTGTGTTTGTGTGTTTCTCTTCTTTGGGAGTTGCTGTGGTGAGTTTATCTGTTGCTTGTGTTTGTGTGGGTGCAGTTAGCTTCCTTAGGTTGATGTTTTCATTCTAGTACTTTCTATAGGGCGTAATTTTTGGATAGGTAGTGTTTAAATCTGATTCTATCATGGAGTTCCTTGTTTTTCCCATTGATGGTAATTAAAAGCTTTCTGAGTATAGTAGTCTGGGCTTGCATTCACGGTCTCTTAGTGGCTACAGCACCTCTCTTCAGGACTTTCTGCCTTTCATGATTTTAAATGTGAATTCAGGTATAATTATGATAGGTTTGTCTTTATATGTTACTTGGCCTTTTTTCCTTTGCAGCTCTTGATATCCCTTCTTTATTCTGTATGTTTTGCCTTCGAGGGGACTTTTATTTTGGTCCAGACTATTTGGGGTTCTGTATGCTTCTTGTACCTTATAGGGATATCCTTCCTTAGGTTGGAAAGACTTTCTTCTGTGATTTTATTGAATATATTTTCTGTGCCATTGATGTCATGTTTTCTTCTTCTATTCCTATTATTCTTAGGTTTGATCTTTTCATTGTGTCCCAGATTTCCTAGATTTTTTTTGTTAAGAATGTGTTGGATTTAACTTTTTTTTGACCAATGAATCTATTTCCTCTGTAGTATCTTCAACACCCGAGATTCTCTCTTCCATGTCTTGTATTCTGTGGTTATGCCTCCATCTGCAGTTCCTGTTTATTTACCCACACTTTCCTTTTCCAGAATTCCCATCGTTTGTGTTTTCTTTATTGCCTCTATTTCAGTTTTCATGTCTTGACTCTTTGAAATCTTTGTTTCACCTTTTTGATTGTTTTTCTTAGTGTTCTTCTGTTTCTTTAAGAGATTTATTGATTTTTCCAACTTTTTATTTGTTTTTTCCTCCATTTCATTAAGGGAAATTTTCATTTCCTCTTTAAAGGTCTTCATCATCCTCATAACGTTACATTTAAAATCATTTTCTTTTGCTTCTTCTGGGTCAGGATGATCAATTCTTGTTGTACTACCACTGGGTGATGCAGTTACCATGCTGCTTTTTAGATGGTTGAATGAATGCTTGCATTGGCACCTATCCAGCTCTTCCTCCAGTTGGTGTTGGCAGTGCCTTTGCCTTTTGGTCCAATCCTTGCAGTTGCTGTCCGTCTCTGTGAGCTCTTCTTGTCCTGCTCTGCACTTGTTCTCTGTGTCTCAGAGAGACTCTGAGGTCTCTCTTGGCCTGGTCTCATATCTACTTTCTTGGTCTGCTCTCCTGCTCTGTTAACAGCCTGTGCTTCAGAATTTTTCTGAGGTGGCAGGGAATAGGAGGTTTGGGGGATGGAGTGTGATGTGTAGCTTACAGGGTCCAAGCAATGGGGTGGGGTATTGGAGCAGCATACCTGCTGAAAGCTTGCCTGCTGGTTGGTTAGAGAAGCTGAGTCAGGTGAGGGAGAGGCCCAAGGTTTTCCTCCCCCCATACTGAGGATCTAGAGAGTGGAGTGTCAAGTTTGTTGTGTAATCACTCACCTCTTGGCCCATTCTGTGTAGTCACAGCCTGTGCTTCAGAGTTCCTTTGAGGTTGTGGGAATAGGAGAGTTTCGTATATTATTTTGTAATGGGCAAAATTTTCTGTAAATATCTATTAGGTCTTTCTGGTTTAAGATGTCAAATATTTTCAGAATTTCTGTATAATTTTTCTGGATGGTCTGTTTATTAGTGAGAGTACAGCATTTACATAATGCACTATATGGTGTATAAGGGCCAGTTTGTAAGGGTCCATATGCAATTTAAGTTGTAGTTGTGTTTATGAACTTGGCTTTGATGAATTTGCTGCATAGATGTTAAAATCATAATGTCCTCCTGATGGATATTTACTTTGATGAGTGTAGTATACTCTATCTCCTCTAATAGTTTTGTTAGATATTAACTGGGTCCTTCAACTTTCATCATATGTCTATTTTCTTGGGATATCTTTTTCGATCCATTAACCCTTCTGTGATATCTATCCTTAATGTTAATGTGTATTTTTATGTTCAACAGAAGAATGAATTCTGTGTTTTTGTATCCATTCTGATGGTCTGTGTCTCTATTGAGGTCATTTGTGTTGAGAGTTATTAAGGAACGTTTATTGATTTATGGGTTTTTTTATGTTGTGTTGCCCCTTCTTTTTAATTCTGACCTGAACTTATTTACTGGTGTTCTCTTGGGTTTTGTTAGCCTGTTCAGGTTGAAGTTTTCCTTCTAGCACCTATGATAGGACTGAACATTTATATAGATACTGCTTAAATATGGATTTATCATGGGATGTCTGTCTCAGTCTATTTTGATTTAATCTTTTGCTGCATACAGCAGGCTGTGCTGGGGTCTTGGGTCTCTTAGAATTTGAGAACTACTGTCCAGTCTTTTCTGACCTTGAAATCTCAATTGGGAAGTCCTATGTATGTTATCCTAATAGTCCTGTCTGTATATGTTACTTAATCTTTTTTCTTTGTAACTTTTCATATTCTTTCTTTATTCTGCATGCTTTCTGTTCTGTGTCAGTCTATCTGGTGTTCTGTATGATTCTTTTATCTTGTCAGGCACTTTCTCCTTTAGGTTAGGAAATTTTTCATTTCTGATTTTGTTAAAAAGATTTTTCTAGGTCTTTAGCCTGTATTTTTCTCCTTCCTTTATTCCTATTATTCTTAGATTTGGTCTTTTAAAAGTGGTCTAGATTTTTTTCTTGTTTTGTGCATGAAGTTTTTTAGATTTAACCTTTACTCTGATTGAGGTATCCATTTTTTATATTGCCCAAATTTCTTAAGTGTTTTTCTTCATTTTTTTGGTTTTTCGAGACAGGGGTTCTCTGTAGCTTTGGAGCCTGTCCTGAAACTAGCTCTTGTAGACCAGGCTGCTCAAACTCACAAAGATCTGCCTGCCTCTGCCTCCTGAGTGCTGGGATTAAAGGCATGCGCCACCACCACCCGGCGTTTTTTCTTACTTTTATATTCTGTTAATGAACATTTCTCTGCAGTTCATGTTCAAGTTCCTAAATTTAAATTTTCAGCATTCTTTCTGAATGAGTTTTATTTATTGATCCTATTTTTAATATTAGGTTTTTAACTATTTTATTCATTGCCTTTGAATGTTTTTCTCCTCGTTGACTTCTTCATTTCTCCTTTAAGAAATACTTTCATAGGTATAAAGGCTATTTCTAAGTTGTTGTCATGTGTTTCAGTTATGTTACACTTATTAGAGCCCACTGTAGTAAGGTTGCTAAGCTCTAGTTGATGCCCATACAAGGTGAATTAATGAATGAAGGAGAGTCTTGGCCCAGTTAAATTCAGTGAAGGAGCACATGGTGCCATTGCATGGCAGAGAGGGAGCCAAGAATTGAAACTGGGGTCCAACATTGGGGCAACATCTGTCAGGGTCCAGCCTCTGACCTTTGGTCAAGGTGAAACATATCCCCGTCTGTGGGTCATCTTAATACCCAAAGAACCAAGTAACCACACCCTAGGTCAAGATATTTTATTAGTAGATACACCTCAAGCCAAACTTCTTGTCAATAGCCATGAAGGAGAAAAAACTGGCATGAACTCTCTGATTTCCAGTCAAGGTGGAATGGAGCCACTTCTGTGAACTCCCACATTTGTGTTAGATAAAACTGCCAAATCCAGATATTGTCATAGATTCCTTCAGAGCAGGGTTTCTGATGTATAAACAGAACCCGTAAAGCAAACCACAGCAATGAACAGTACCTCTATTTCTTCCAGACAGCAGCACAACACTCAATCCTCACTTCAAGGTGATTAACATGTTTAACAACAAAATGGTAACTGCATGAAAATATATAAAACTAGAAATGATACTTGAATTATAATTTTTAAATAATTTTATTTGCACAAGCATTAAAATTAAAAATAAAGTTACTGCAGTAATCATAAGCACTCATTAATTAGAAGCAGTTACAAAACTTGTAATTTCAAATACTTGGAAGCTCCCAGAATTCACACAGCAGTGTGGATCTTGAGGGACTCAGTAGTTTAACACAGTAAGCAAAGGCTGGTCTTGAAGTGGATGTAACCTCTCTGGAAATGCAGTCTCCTGCCAACTGCTTCCATGTGGGCATCAGACCGCTCACACAAGAGGGTACTGGGCATATGAAGCAATTCCACAGTGGTTGTTCCTGTCCTTGGCAATTTTCATGTAGCCGCTCATGCCCCAATCTTTTCCCCAGCTGAAAGAAATCATATTTTCTATTTAGTAGAAATATTATCACATGCTGGATTTACTACAATAGGCAAGAGACCAACCTAACAAAATGATCAGGAAAGTCAGTGGGTCTACTTCTGAGTACCAAGAGGTGCCTCACACAGGAATATGAAAACCACAGCAGGATGCGTTTCTAACGTGACATGTTTCAGAACTATCATATGTGTCATATTTTAGAAAATCAATGTCACACACATGACTTTGATACCCTTGAAACCAGTGAAGGGTTGGGAATTCTATGATAACATATTGTTAGGAAGTTCTTGGAGCTATATGAGATCTGAGAAAGTTAAAGAGCTGAGTTCAGTTCCAAGAGCCCCTGCAAGGCCAGATTGATGTTATTGTGTTCCTGTAACCCAGATTCGTTGGACATAGACACAAAACATACCAAGAACAAGCTGGCTAGGCAGAGTAAATAGTGAACTATTAGATGAGCAAGAAACACTGCCTCTATAGAGAAGGTATATAATGATTGAGAAACAATTGATGCCAACATCAGACCTCTACACATGTTCAATTGCACACAGGAAAACAAGGACAGATATTGTTCAACTTAAATGAAAGAAAAATTTCCAAGCTGTATATCAAAATACTAACAGCAATTTACAGTCTCTTCATGAATCCCCTGGAAGAGATCCAGTACAGTTAACCACTGAAGCATCTCTCTGGCCCCTGGAATTTCAAATACAGATTTTTAAGGCAATTTATACCTGTTCTTGATCAGCCAGTAGTTATTATCATCCGTTTCATTTCCCTCAGATCCATAGCCAACCACGAGAACTGCATGATTCAAAGAATGACTGCTGCAGTTTGGCTCATGATAAATGCCTGGGAAATAACAGAAGCTGATGTGAGATGCACAGGACACCTGAGAGTGATTGCAGCCACCAACAGTAGAACTATTTCAACAATCGCTGAAATGATATTAACTACAATCAGACTTCAGCTAAATATAAACTGCAATCAGACTTGAACTCGATATAAACTACAGTCAGACTTGAGCTAGATGAATTGTTCACAAGAATGCTAACACACACACACGTATACACTCACACAGACACACAGTTTCACAGAAAACTGAAGAAATCCAAACTAGTGAGCTTTATTGATAGCTATTGTCTGCATGCATATGGATTGACTCCTTAGAACTTTGTAGTTTTTCTACTATTCTCATGCCAAGTTAAAATTACAGGGCATAAATTATTTAATTAAAATGCTCTGTTATAATTTGATTTCAAATAATCAGTTTCTATAAACTGATAGCAAAACATCCATGAAAGGGAGAAGAGTTGAAAAAATTAGCTTAACAATAAATTTTATTAAATAGGATACATTAGCTTTCATATGAGGGTGCATATGAGGAGAAATTTAGTACTCAGGACTATTATATGGAGATGAGTAAAGTCCAGAAACTTAACCATTCACATCACATTTTTTACTTAACAGTCAGTCTGAGAAATTGTCATAACACAGAGATGTCACAATGCTTTTTTCTTCATTATAAGGAAATATGCTAACCTCCATCGTAGAATGAAAAAGAATTCTTTAAAACATGCATTCCAGCAGCAATGGGCCCTTTAGTTGCTACAGCATCCATTAGGATATCCTCATCTTCTGGGAGGGCCACAAATTCTCTGATTTTAGCAGCTACATTCTGAGGATTGTACCTACAGGGTCCTTCCTTTAAAAGGTGAAGAGAAAAGAGACTCAGTTTCTTCCATTCAGACCTGAGAGCAAGAATCACATCCAAAACACTTGGCAATTTGCAGCTGAGCACGCAAATGTCTGGGTTATTGTAAATCATCCCAGGAAGTGAAATGGTACTATAAGATCTAGAACTGAAAATAAGTTCTCTTGTCATCAATGACAACCAATAGTTCCCCCATCCATAAGAAAATTTACTGCTGCAGAGATCTGTATTATATGCTTAATAGTTTCTATATTCTCGATGTACATGGAAGAGAGTCATACCCAAATAATCACACCAAAACTTTATGCAAAGGATGATACTTAATGGCTGTGATCATGCTGTACAGAGAGATTCTGCTATCCTATCTGAGTATTGAAGATACTGAATCATATCTACAGGTGTCCCTCCCTACAGGTTGAGCTGAAATGACAACATGAGGTCCACTTACTTTTCCTTCATATGGGTAGGTTGCCTCAGCCTCCATACCTCCGTTGTGCAAAACATACCGAAAGGCATAGTCTGAGTAACCCCGATAACAGCCGTTATTTCCATAAGGTTTAGAACAGTCCACCAGGTTCTGCACACTCAGAGGAATGAGTTTGCTTGTGTTTTTGTACATTTGTCCTTCTATGGCACCAGCTGTAGCAAAAGCCCAACAAGAACTGCAATTGCCCTAAAGTGAAGAAAATATGATCTTTCACAAACAAATACTAACTCAGGTAGCAACATAGACAGGTGAATAATTTGTGAAAATGAGAAGCTGGCAGTTGACAGACGCCTAGAAAGGAGTTGTCAGTCTCCCAGAGGACTTGGATGCAAGTAGTGTGCACATGCTCCTGTGGGCATCCCCGCCCACATTTGTGAAAGACCTCTTGCTTTTATCAGTTATTAATGACAATAGAAGGGACATGAACTCTACAATAAGTTGTGGTAGAAGTTAGTATCTGGAGAAGGTGTTTGCTGAACTGTCAAGATCAATACATATTGCAAAATGTATGTAGATTTCAAAGAAGAAAAAATATTATTTAAATATGAGCTGGAAATCTCTCCTCATTCAATTAGAAAGCAGAGACACTAAGTTCTTTCCTCTTCAATATGATTTAGGAAGAAGGGCAGATAGCACTGTCAAACCTGGTACTGCACAGGGGTCACATAGCCTTCTTCTCGCCAATCCACAAATTTGGGTAAACCACTAAGAGCTCGTTTCCAGATGCCTTTTCCCCTCGTGTGAGTTCGCACTGGGAAATTAACCATCATTTTCTTGAATTCTTCATCAGTCTTCAAGGAAAAGTACCATACTGATTATGAAAGAAAAGACTCCATGTAAAGCAATCAAGAGAACACAGTGTGAAGTAATGCATGTCACACTCACCATGTCACCAAAGGCGTTCATTTTCATGGTGTAGCCATTCTTCCCTAGGGCATTTTCCACATTGTGAAGTTTAATCATTTTCATGTTCTTTTCCCATACTGCTCTCCTCAGTGTTTCTTCCTCCTGGATAAGAACAGAATGGATGACATTTCTTTATAATTAAACTCCTGTACAAGGTGATGTTGTGCATTTGCTGCCCAAGTGATTAGAGGCCCAGGAGAGCTAGTCTGGTACACAATAGTTCAATATTCTCCTTATACTGACAGAAAGGAATCTGGCTACCTATTGCTCACATTAGTCATGATTATGCAGTATCAGTGATGGTAATTGTGGTGGGGCATCTATAACCTATAAAATGTCCAGACACTTGCACTCTGGGGCCCTTCCAGACAGTTTCCAGGTTACCAACCAGGCTGTATGATTTTTCATAGAGTATCTTCCACGCTTCCCATTCAGTATCCAAACTGGGATCAAGTGCTGAAACACGTGACCTAAATCCTAAGCACAGGATGACTAGGAAGATAGCAGGAGTCATATCTCAAGAACCTGGATAAGGAAGAGAAATGAAGATATAATTACAACAATGCTTTTATGTCTTCTTATTCCTTCCTAAGAAATTAATACATTTGAGGTCAATAAAAGTTGTTGAATTATTGTCCGAAATATTTTTTAAAAGATTGTAGAAAAGGCCGAGGTTGTTGGAACTGAGTAATCCACTGGTATTTATTAGATCCAATATAAAATTAAGAGCCTGTCCCCAGAATTCTAGCAAAGAAAACTTTATGTGAAATGCATCTCATTATTTCAGAAATGTCTCCATCCACTGTGAAGAACAGAAGCAAAAACAATTATTTTTTTTAAGGATATCTCTGACTTATTTTTTATACTAAGCAAAACTTCTATCACATGGTATTGGATTCTACTTTCAAAATGAGGTTAACAGTTTGGACTACGTGACATCATAAGTATTTTTAATATACAGAAAGTGGTAGGCTTGACTTTAATCCTCCCTTCTTCAATAAAACTTTGTAAAATATATTCTATAAGAATGTTGGAAGAGTCATTTATTATTAATTCTGTTCTGCTGTTGGGAATGTGCAATCAAACTCCCAACTCACTACCTATATGAGAATAGTGTTACATTAAAAACCAACAGAAAGCTGGAACCATGGGAGTAGGTGGAGTACAAGACCAAGTAGACAGTGGGATTATCAGATTCTGAACTTGCAGGATCTCTAAAGCATCACTGCCCAAAAGACTTGATAGGAACATACTACCTGCTAATATGTCTGTACATGTGAACTTAAAACAGATCCATTCTGGGATTATGTGCAAGAGATGGTCTTTACTGGACCAGCAGGTACCAGTGATGTTTATTGGTGCTCAAAGGACCTGGTGTAAATCTCTGTGGTCAGATCCAAACTTTTATATGATGAGACCCTCCCTATACAAACAGACCCATAAGGCATGGAGTGTCTTCTTAACCTTTCCTACCCATTTCACTATAGCTACACACACCAGGTTTGCTAAGGGTTAGACTATAGTCTTTGGGATTTACTTGATTTTCCCTGGAGTCTCTCAAAACACCTCCCCCAAACACACACAAAAGTACCTGACATTCTGCCTTAGAAAGGCATGGTCTTACCTATCTGTGGTGATGACCACTGCCTTAGTCCACGGTCTCAACTCTTCAGAGGTTGTTGAGGTTCCAGAATCTGACACAGCAGCAACTTACTCGTGCTATGAATTGCAAATATCTATCCATTTGTACCCGCCCCTCAATCATGCTCTCCCGTTGATTGGCTGTGTCACTGACATGAATAAGTCTTCAGGCACTAGTACTCAGGCTCTTTCTGAGATATAACCTCTGACTCTCCCTCTGGCATGGCTGTGGGATGCGTCTCTGGACAACAGGAATCTGACTTTGTGAACCTTGTCAAAGCAAGTTGGATAGCAGTCCCGTAGGCTTTGGATCACATTATACTGAGCTGCTTGTGTTCTGATTAAACTTTCTGGAAAAGATGTATGATGTACCCTTGCAGTTAGAATGAAAAGCTTTTGTTCCCATCCATGGCAGGAGTTAATCAATGCATTCTGTTTTGTGTTTACTCATCAGCTACGGTTGTATCCTAGAGAACAGAGACTCTTGGGATGCTCTGTTTCCATGTGTCAATATGTAATGCAGTTGGATCTCACAAGACATTTAGGAGACATGACCCTCAAATGGGAAAGTGATGTTCAAGGTTGAAGTATAAGAGGAGAAATAAATGGCAGGCTGTGGTTGCATCTCTTGAAACTCTTTGACTTTTCTCTTTTGGATGTTACATGGGCCTGCCCTGTAGAAGCACCATTTACCTGACTTTCTTCATTGTACCAGAACAGCATCATTTCAAAGTTACTATGTTTACTGCTTCAGGACACATCCTGGTGGGCTTAGGGACAGTCATTCCCATTGCATCGCAATCAGTACCTGGAGGCATTCAGAATTAAGGGACCGTGTTCCAGGTCCAGCAAACAGAGGACTTAGCAAGTTTTCCTACAGGGTTCTGTCTTTAGAGCCAAGGATAGAAGAAGAGGTTGTGGACTCTCCCTTTGTGACTTAGGAAGGCTGCTCAGGTATGACATGTGTCTGAGGTGTCCCTGCCTAGAAATCAGTGTTTGTCAACAGCTCTTAGCCTATATTATGGAGAAATTTTCACCATCCTTCAACTCTGTCAGATAATTTTGCAGAGTAAGGTGATCTGAGCTATCATCTGTGGGCACATTGCTCTAAGCCCTCTGTCTTGTAGTTTCCATTGAGATATCCCCTGTTATTCTAATGGTTTGCCCTTGTTTGTGACTTGTGGCTTTTCTCTGGTAGCTCTCAGTACCTTCTCCTTGTTCTTCATATTTACAGTTTTAACTATAATATGGTATGCAGAGTTTCTCTTGTGCATTTTAGTATTCTGTGAGCTTCTTGTTTCTGAATAGATATATCCTTTCTTAGTTTGGGGGGTTCGGTAAAGTTTTGTCTGAATGGTCTTGTTAAGGAGCTGGTCTAAGCCATTAATCTGGTTTTCTCTTTCTCTTTCTATGTCTGTGATTCACAGATGTCTCCAAAAGTTCTACTTATTCCTTTTGTGTGGTTTTGATTTGAGTTTTGTCATAGTTTTTTTTTGACAATCTAAATCTCTAAATCTTCTACTTTGTCTTCATGTTGCTCTCAAAATAACCACACAGAGATTTAATATTAACTATAAATGTTTTCCAGATAGCTTAGTCTTGGTTTTAGCTAGCTCTTAAATTAACCCATTTTTTGCTGGGCAGTGGTGGCGCATTCCTTTAATCCCAGCACTCGGGAGGCAGAGGCAGGCGGATCTTTGTGAGTTCGAGACCTCCAAAGCCACAGAGAAACCCTGTCTCAAACCCCCCCAAAAAAATTAGCCCATTTTTATTAATCTAGGTGCTGCCGTAAGCCCTGTTTACCTGATATACACATTTTGCATCCTGTTTTCTCTGTGGCTCATGACATTTCCTTGACTCTTCTCTTTTTCTTCCCTGCATTCTCTCTGCCCCCCAAATCCTGCCTAGACATTGGCCAATCAGCTTTTTATTAGTAATGAGAACAGCATATCTGCACAGCCTACAGAAGGGTTTTCCACAGCATTTGACTTCTTTTGTCTAATTAAAAATGAAGATTTTAACTTTAACATAGAAAAGTCAAATAAGACAAAACAAGTTTCAAGTAAGAGTTACAGTTACAATATCCAATTCATTTGTATTAGGCAAAATTGTAGAATATCTTATCAATTAAGGAAGCTGTTTACATAGGTCTTCAAGTTTTTAAATCTGTTTTAGTGGTTTAAATATACATTATAAGATACTATCTGAGAATTATCTGATAATTTTCATGGACTATTAAGTCCTTTTTCACTAATTCCTTTTAACAAGTTGAGCATAATTATTCAGTGAAGGCAAATATTTCATTACCAATTCTTGTAAAGTTATAGTTATGAGCAGATTTTTAAATCCACCATTATAGTAGACCCTCTCTTATGTGTTAGAGAAGTCAAGTGAATACCAGGCTATAAAAACCCCATTGGATAAATCACCTTACTTATGACTCTTAAATTTGCTAACATTCTCTGTTTTCCAAATTTCTTTTTAATGACAAATATAGGAACCTTTAAACAAACCAGAACCAGTGATGGAATACCACCCATCATAGAAGAGCCACCCACAGTACCTACCGAACTTCAGAACAACACTCAGTTATGGCTTATAGTGGAATTGCAAGTTTGAGTATAAGAACATCAGTGCACAAAAATATACAAAAGCTAAAAACTGTAATTGAGTTATAGTTTTTAAAGATTTTATATGCACAATCATTACAACTGAAAATAAAGTTAATGCAGGAATCATGAACATTCTTTAGAGAGAACATCAATTTCAATGCTCATAATGTCAAATAATTGAAATGTCCCAGTATGTACATGGTAATGTGGCTCTTCAGGGAATCCAAACTGTTGAGCACAGACAAAAGAGGCTGGTCACTGAAGTGGATGGCATACGTCTGGAAATGCTGTCTCCTGCTGCGTGCTTCCTTGTGGCTAGCAGCATGCACACACAATACTGAGCATCTGACACAATTATACAATGGTTGTTCTGGTCTTTAGTGATCTTCATATAGCCCCATCTTTTACTTCAGCTAAAAAGAATCTGTTGGGAGATATTTGATTATGCTGTGTAAAGATACATCATTTGGTTGGTTTAATAAAAAAGCTGAATGGCCAATAGATAGCCATAATTTTGAGGTCACAGACGACATGGGGAAGAAGAGTGTAGTTCCCACAGGAGGTGGAAGGAAGCTAGTGATTTAGATGATGAGGTAACAAGGCACAACCCATGTGGTAGCACATAAAAGAATAGAAATGTGTAAATAAGTTATAAGAGATAGCAAACAACAAGCTTTAGCTATAGGCTGAGCTTTCATAATTAATAAGAAATCTCTGTGTCATTCCTGGGAAGCTGATGGTCCAATAAAAATACCAGTTGCAGGAATCTTGTTTTCCATTTAGTAAAAAGATTACCAAATTATGGATGTATTACAATTACTGGCAAGAGATCAAGTTACAGAAAGATCAAGAAAGTCAAAGTTTCTACTGCTGAGTACAAAGAGATGCCTCCCACAGGACTGTGAAAATAACATCAAGGGTGGACAGGGTGCCTCTCTACACATAGATTGTTAGGAACTAACAAATGTGTCAGATTTTAGAAAATCAATGGCACAACCATGACCTTGGCACCGCAGAAACAAGTGACTAAGTTGGACTACTATGATCACATGTTCTGCATAGTGTGTTCAAACTATGAGTGAGCTCTCAGGTTAGGGACTGGAGATCAATGGCAGAGCCCCTTACAAGACAGATAGGCACTGTAGTGTGCCTGTAACTCCAATTCTCTGGACACTGTCTCGATACAGAAGTTATACAATGATTGAGAAACAAGTGTGAACATTGACCCTCTGCACATGTTCACTTGCACATGAATCCACTGACATGCAAACTTGCATTCACACATGTCTCTTACCTGTACTAGGGAAAACAAGAACAGACTTTGTACAATTTAAGTGGGACACAATATTCTAGACTGTTTATCCAAATAATGAATGCAACAGGCAAACCTTTGTGAATGGCCTTGGAAAGTCAGCCAGTGCTCTTAACCAGTGACCTATCACTCAGGGCCCTGGAAATTCAAATATAGACTTTTGGTGGCAAGTTTTACCTGTTCTTGATCAGTCTGTAGTTATTGTCAACATATTCTTCTTCCTTCAATCCATAGCCCACCATGAGATATGTGTGTTTTACAGAATAACCACTACAATTTGTTTCATGATAAACCCAGGATAAATAAAATAGGACTGATGTGAGATACCCATGACACCTCTCTGTGAGCACTGCCTCCAGCCATAGGGAGACATTGCCAATGATCCTCAAAATGATTTCACAGAAAACTGAAGAAATCCAAACAAGCATATATTCGCTGATGAACACTTGTCCAGGTGCATTTAAGATGACTCTTTGGAATATTATAATTTTATTACTAGAATCTCATGCTAAGTTAAATTCACTGAACATAAATTAATTCAAAAGGCTTCATTTTAATTTGAGTTCAAATAATCAATCTCTATAAATATCTAAAACATCCACCAAATTTTGGAAAGTTCAAAGATTAGTTAATCAACATTTTTTATTAACATCATGATGTCTCAACTTGCACGTGTGTGTGTGTGTCATTATTGGGTGAAAAAGGAGTAAAATCCAGAAATCCAAACATTTACAGCACATTTTATAAATAAAAATCTATCCATGAACGTGTCCTCACATAGGGATGTCACAATTATTTTATATCTAGAAAAAGAATGCCAACTTCTCCTGTAGAACCTAAAAGAATAATGGAGAGCATCAGCTCCAGCAGAGATGGGCCCAGTAGTTACTGTGGTATCCATTAGGACATCCTCGCTTTGTGCAGGGGCATCAATCGTGTAATTTCAGTGGATGAATTTTCAGGACTGTGCCTGCATGGTCCCTCCTTTAAAGGGTAAAAGGTAAGAGACTCTTATTTTACCCCACCTCAAAAGGAAAAATATTCATAACCACAAACTCTGCCCTTTGCTGCTGAGCACGCTCAAGTCTGTGCTGTGGTGTTATAAATCATCCCATGAAGTGAAATTCTACTGGGAATATTGGAACTGAAAATTAGTTCACATGTCTTCAAAGATAAACAGCTGGTCTTCCCATTCATAATTAAAAGTATTGATAGAGAAATATGTATTATAGCATAATAGTCTGCATACTCTTCATGTGCACAGAAGCACATATAACTTATGTAGAAATCATTGCACCAGAACCTGTGCAAAGGCCAATAGAGCATTGTAATTAGAGCATTGGTGGTGAACAGAAAGATACTACCATGCAATCTATGCTCCAAAGGCAGCTGGCCAGCCACACCTGAGCGTGCAGCCTGTCATGGGTTCTGTGTGATATACCCATGATCAGGCCATTGGAGAAATCTGGCTTTTCTTTTCAAGACAGCAACCAGTTATGAATAGAGTCTCCACTAATGGTAAAACTGTTTTACATTTTCACTCTTTTGGGCTGGGCTTTTGTCTGGTTGGGCTCTGTAGGTCATGTGCATGCTGTCACAGTCTTTGTGAGGACACACATGCAGCTGTCCTGTGGTGTCTGCAAAATGATGCTTTTATAAAATCATCTACTACCTCTGACTGTTGTAATTCCTCCACTCTCTCTTCTTATAGATCCATGAGACTTGGGGGTAAAGGGTATGATCAAAGCTCCTATTCAGAACAAGCACATCCAATTTACAGATGTAGATCTCTGTGTTAATTGCCATCTGTTGCATGAAGAAGCTTGTATAATGAAGGTTGAGAAATTAATTGATAAGGATATAACAATATGCCATCAAAAGTCTGTTACTGTTATTCTCTTCAGCAGAATAATAATAAAAGTTTTTCCCTTGAGACTGTGAATCTCAGGTTCTTGCCTCATTAACAGTGTCAGTTATGAGTTCCATACCACGCAGTTGGCCTTAAATCCAGTAAATGTGGTTGTTATCCATTCATGATGCTGTATCAGTGGGAATATTGCAAGCAGGCCACATCTGTGAGTCATGGAGTTTGAAGCTGGATGAGATGGCGGATTTCCTTTCGTCACAGGTATCATGCACAGCAGCTCCTACTTCCATGAGGATTACCCACTATCAGGAAAGCTTCCAGTTGAAAACTGGGTTTCTCCATACTTTACGTCCCAAGAAAAGGGCCATAAGACTCAAAAAAATTAAACTTATTCTTAGGCATAGGCTTTTATTTAGTATAATATGATGTCTAGTTGGGTTATTGTCTCCCTTTTTAAAAGGTGACTTCATTTAAATTTCTTTTATGTGTATATTATTTTAGGAGGATTCTTCAGCAGTAGGTTTGCATATGGCTTTTAGTTTGTCCCCATATTCCCTCCTCTCCTCTGCCCACAACAAAGAATATTTAAGTCAGAGAGCAAATCACATTATTATATCCGTAAGTGATTAAGACATCTTTTTGGGATATCTTGACTAAGACATGGCTCTACTGAAATCAGAGTTCTGGGTGTTTGCTAATGCTGTCCACATACTTGTGTCATCCCTTTTCCAGCAGCAATTCTGATAAATTAGGGGAACACAGGACACCACTATTTCTAGTGGGGCATGCTGCAAGTCTGATTAGGACCCTTTGCAAACGTGATTCATCTACAGTCTACTCCCCGTACATCTCATTAGTGAGAATCCCTTCACTGGAGATGTTTTGGTTTTTCCATAATATGATGCATCTATGTAGCTCCAATAATGGCAACAAAATCTTCTTACATGGGTTTATACAAGGATGAGATCTCTGCCTCAGTGCAGGAGTGTGTCATCCCTGTATGTATTTTCATGTTCCTTAATAAAGTCTCCCTGATTATGATTTAGTGAGTGTCTTTAAATAATATTCTGTTATAGAGCAATTTACTTTGATACATTTCTTCCAATGTTCCACCAGGGTAGAAAGGACCTTCGTGAAATGGACATGACATTGTTTCAGAAATCTCGATTCTCACCCCAGATGGCCTCGAGAATCACAGTCTGCTTTGCTTTGAGCCGTGAGCTCCCAGAGTTGAGTTTTTCAATCAAATTATGAAGACAGGGTCAGAAATGAGGTTGATGAATCTATCAACTTCCATTTCTAGGGCTTGCAGGTGTGCATGCTTTGAAGCTACTTCCCCACACTAGAAAGCTAGCTGGCTGCCTACTTTACATCTACAGCCTACTCTACTGTAAACACCTCCACGTGTAAGGTTAGCCATACAAACAAGCTTATCATCTATCAATGATTCTTTCCTAAGAGGTCATGGGTAGTATCAACGTCATTATTCAGAAGTAATAGTAAAACACATTTCTGGAATGTATCCCACACCTACTCAATCACACTCTAGGGCAATTTTATGCTATAGGAATTCCTCCACCAGTAGCCTTTAAGTTACCCACCCACTTGGGTGTAGCCTCTTATACTGTACATGCCAATTTAAAACATATGTCCAGCCTCTTTCCTGGCTGCTGGATTTGGTTGCTGTTTCCCGTTCAAGCAGAGGATTGTGATCTGTGAGTCTACCGTTAAATAAATAACACTCTATTATACTCAATTCTGAGCTAGTGTGGGATTTTTTTAAGCATCATTTTTCAATTTTATCCAGAAGTGGAATTTTTTCAAGACATTGGGGGTTTGTGAAATGACAGGACTAGCAGTGTACACTATCCATACCAAGACAGGACACCTCTGTGTTATATATATATCCTCTGTTAAAATGAAAGAAAAAAACACAGCATGAATAATTTCTGTCAACGCTTTGATTTTCATGACTGCTCAGTCCTCCCTGGAACAAGCCAAAGATGGTTCATTTGCACCTGTGTCTTTATTACAAATATCTTCATCTGAATTTTTACTTATCATAGTTAAACTCCAAGACCGATTTTTCTCTAAACATAGTTTCTAGAACATACAAATCTGTAGGTAAGACATAAAATTATAGAAATTGACAAAAAAGAATTGTGGAGAATAAACATGAACTGCTTTAAAATTGATGGAAATATTATTCTATAAGATATCATCTACTAAGGTATACATAACCTTTCAAATATGGCAAAAACATTGAAATATTTACTTTAGATAAAAACTCTTATCTTATAAATTTCTTAGTAAAATATAATGCTACCTCCATAGAAATAAAATTGTAAAGTACCCCATTGTGTCTTGATCATTTTTTAAAATCATTCATACTGTTGCATAACAATACTTAATTTTATAACTAAAGTATTTCACTATGTGAATACACATTTCACTTATATATTCTTCAACTAGTATTAATTTGTCACAATTTTAGGCTTGTATTCATAATGGTTCTAGAATATTTGTCCTTGAATTTTCTTTAATAGATATTATCTTTGTTCATACTGTCTACACAGCAGGAAAGGTCATATGAACCATTCTTTGAGGAACAAACACCCTGGTTTCTATCATTGCTGTTGTTCCATTGTAGTCTACATTCCCACAGATGAATGAAAATTCTTCAGAAGAGGTCTGAATCTCTCTCTCTCCTCTCTCTCTCTCTCTCTCTCTTCATCTATCTATCTCCATCTATCTATCTATCTATCTATCTTATATATACCATCTATATATATTTCATCTGTCTATCATCTATCTGTCCTGTCTGTCCAGCTACCATCTAGCTCTTTAACTAATTCTCTCTCCACTCCTTTCCCTTCCACATACATCTCCTCCCTCCCTCCCTCTCTGCCTTCATCCTTCCTTCTTATCTTTGTTCCTTCCTTCTTTTGTTCATTCCTTCCTTCATATTTTTCCATTTTTCTCTTTCTCTATGTCTATCCCTATTTTGTAATAACCTGTTGAAGCATGCTTATATTACTATAGTAGACCTGAATCTGTGGTGCTGATCCTGCAGGCTGTGAAGCATGATGAAATGACATGCATTGATCTCTCCCCTTCCAGCTTGAATTGCCATTCCTATTGGATAGTCTTAGATTTCCTCTAGTGCTTGGCACAAGTGAAAGTATTATTATAATTTGTTCCTCTGTTTTATTATTATAATAAATGAAGTAAAGAAAATTGATGAATGAAGTTGTTTTTCTAAAAGTAAATGTTTAATGACCCAGAATTCAGATTATTCTTGAAATTCCAATTTATACTCTTTCTACATTAAACCTATTGTCAGTATTTTTCAATGAGGTGATACAACATTGAGAACTCAATGGAAACAACATTTTTTCAGTATTCTTTACATGATTAATTATTTATTACATAGTTTTTATATAGATAGCACCAACATTATTGCTTCAACACTGTGGTGATCTCAAAGAAAGAGTGAAATCTCATCAGAGACATCAGGAGATGCTGAATCTTGAAGCTGTAGAAAGTCTTGAAAGCCCAAGTCAAATCTAGACATCAGACTTTGTAAGACTTTCTCATTAAATGTATGTTTACACTAGCACACTGTTTACAGAGCCGTCTCCTGCCCCAAACTAAGGAAGATTCTGAAATCTTGATATCACAAACTAGAGAAATGATCCTGGAAAATGAAGTCATAATGTCTACAATATTCTTAGGCATCAAATCATGAAGACATTCTTATTTCAACTTCAATAATCTTTTGTTAAAGTATTAATTTTAATTCATAAATGACATTCCAATGCTCATCAAATCTCAACACATTTAACAATCACCTTGACATATTGATACACCATACAGGATATGTATAGCTCTCTTCCAAATAATATTACAAGTAATATCATTGCCTATGTGTCTCATGAAAAGGAAAATATTGTGATAAATTAATATCTAGAAGTTGATCTTCCTGCAGAAAGAGATTATTTGAAGCCAGTCATACATATAGTCATTTAATTATCCATTTACTCAAAATTGACATTTTATTTCCCTTCATGGGCATCATGTGGCCTGGTTTATTATTTTAAAATTTCTTGGGATAAGTCTAAGTACAAAAGTATTATCCTTGTGGATTTAAAGTATGACATTATTCCCACCATTGAGATTATCTGCATCTTTATTATTACCAATATATTCAAACTAAATTGAGAATCCATGTGTTCCAGAAACTTTTCAAACATTCTAGATAAAAGATATATCAGAATTTATAGGAACTTCATGAAACAAAACTTAAAGATCCATTGTAAAACTGGAAAAGCCACATTTTCCCTCAGTACTCACCAAACTACCTGGACATTCAGTGAGTCAAAAAATTTAACAGAAATTGCAAATACCAGATAGTATCTCTTTGGTTTTTCTCTCAAAATAGGAAGAAAATACAAAGTGTGTGAAGCAGTAAGAAGCAATTTGAACTCAGGATGATGACAATGGAGGAGAATGGCCTGGATTTGGCTCTGATGCTATCAATCTCTATTTCTGAAAACAAATTGTCATTATATTAAGAACATTTTAAATGTGTTATTTCTTCAAGGAACTCCAATCCTCATCCTCATCCTCATAGAACCCAGCCTGGATTTAGTCCTTTCCAAGACTTTGGAACCGTGTGTTTATTTACATGACAAGAACAATGTAGCTCGACTTTGGTTCAAAAAACCTTTCTGTTCTTTTTTGGGGGTGTTCCCAAAAGAAACAACAAGCCTTTCTTGTCATTTGTAATGGAAACACGAGGAGTGCTCACTTCTGTTTCATAACAAGCAGACATTGCAAATCTAATGGTGGGTATTGTGGCATCCAGCACAGTTGAGTCCTGAAAACCTACATGACTGGGATGATTAGGGAATAAAGAAATGATGAAAATGAAAAAAACAACAACAGATGCTCTGTAATGGGGTGGGCTGTGGTCACACTGATGGAATGGACCTATATGTAACCCAGAAACTCAGCGCACTTATTATCCAAATCACAGGGGAGAGCACTCTCAGGCTGTGAATGTCATGGAAGAGGGAGTTGTGGTTGGTAGTTCTTGCACATATGGGTTTTATATAAAGGGTAATTGCTCATCAGCATTGTTTCTTAGAACAGAGGAAGGTTTTACCATCCCCCCTTTCTGCACTGAGGTAAGTTGTTTTTGCATTTCCATGGGTCTGAGGTGCTGGGGGTCTTTGACAAATCCATGACCTTGTCAACAGCACAAATTTAGTCAGGATTTCATTTACTCGCCAGAGTGCTGATAGGTTTATGGTGGTAAATGTGACTTGAGTAAGCTTAGACTCAAAGGTATCTGTTCCATGTTTATTTTTCATAGGAAGGAATTTAAGAGACTGCATGTCTGTGGAGTTCTTTACATTATATGCTGTCAAAAACCAAGTGCAGTGCCATCGTTATGCTCAGTGCTGGGGCAATAGTTGTTACTTGTAGCCACAAGAATGATACTGACAGATGGTCACAGAGCACAAAGAAATTCTTTCCTGGACAGGAGTCAGGAAGAACAACAGTATAGTGTGTCTCTTGCATAGAAAAAATAGTTCCAACTTCAATGGGCAATCCCTCCTCTTCAGTGCTAATCACCATTCCCCATTAGAGCCCTAATGGCCTCTCTGAAAACATAGAAAAATCATTGACCCTGTAGGTTGATTCCTTGTGTGATAGACCTTTGGTACAGGTCTCTGAAAACCTGTCCCAAATTCCTCAGAAACTGCAAAGAAAGTGACAACAAAAAATAAGTCTCACTGAGAATATAAATAAGTTATTCACAGCTCAGTAATACAGACTTTATAGTAGGATTCTACTGAGAAACAAGAGGAGATAAATTGAAAGGATGCAAAAACCAACAAATGGAGAAGGAAGTTCATTTGAGGTCTCTCACTTCAAACTCCGCTTGCTCTCTAGCAGTGTTGAGTCTTGCCACTGAGCTGATATTCAACAAGAAGTGACTTCTGACCTAGTTTTCTACTTGTCACATAGGTAAAATGAATATACTTTGCTAACAAATACTGTTTAAAATAAAGTCTATGTTCTTAAAATTAGGAATAAAAGGCCACTAACTAATCCCGTCATGTTGGATGTCTCATAAGGATTTCTCACTCGTGCCGTGGTTGGGTGTTTTGCTCTGCAGTATAATTGCTCTAAATTCTTTAATACAAATTTCAGTTCTTCATCCTGAAGTTTTTCATATGGCATTTAGAGCCTGAAAGTAACTATATAGAATGATTACCCATCCAGCTCTCGTTATGTCTGAGATAACATTTACCACCTCCAATACCATAGAGAAGTCAGGAGTAGCTCCTCCAGAGTGGATGGAAGACTTGAAAGTATATGTATAACTTTTGAGGCTAAAATCAGCTTGGCACAACTTGGCAACATAGGATAGGCCAGTTAAACTCTATTAACACATAACATAACATTAAAGGCACCCATGAATGAAGAACTGAGGTCACTGAGCATGGGGAAATGACCAGAAATCCTTGATCCTCTTCACCACTGCAAGTTTCTCACAATAAATCATACACACACACTATTTATGTGACTAAACATAGAAGATTGAGTTGACAATGTAGTTTGTATTGACTTGGTGATCTCTAAAGACGTCTCCTTATTTTGATCCCTTCCAAATGTATAGATACATTTTTCAAATTCTAACATATACCACTAAATCCTTCTTTGGCAGTATATGCTAGCTATGGGCACAGAATGGTCAGAATTCATGCAGAGACTTGAGTGATCTTGCATCTGGCAACTACAGTGAACATTAACTTGGGAACATGTACAGATGATCTTCCATCACTCTATGTCCCTGTGACAAATGATTCTGGACCTTGGGCCAGATACTTTCTGGGCCCTAAGAGATAGATACAATCAGCAAGAATGAGCTAGTCAACAGGAAAGGAAGCCTTGGGCCAAAACAATCTACCTCTCCTGAGTCACAATCCACCCAAGGGCCTCCTAATAGATGTAAGAACCTATACTCTCTTTATCTGTCATTTAGCTGACTTCCTTAGAACTTTTCACTTCTATAACTTCCTCATTAAAATGTCCTTTGCCTGTTAAGAACCAAGCAGAGAAAAATTACTCAGCAGAGTTATGACTTCGATATAATATTTGTTCTTGAATAAGTCATGAGGAACATCCTCCACATTCTAAAATTTGACCAGACTTTAGGGGTACCTCAACTCCTTGAATGAGTAAATCACTGCTACCCTGAAATCCTAGCCAGAAGGATGTATTTCACCTTTAAGGACAAGCAAGCTGTTCCTTGGCATCAAGGATTATGCTTAGACACCAAAATGACCCCAGTCCACAGTCAATGAGCCTATGAGCCCTAAGGCACCAAGTAATCAAGGCATTTACACAAGATTTGCCTTATGAATATATAAGCTTTCCTCACATAAACATTCATTATAATACCATGATAACAGAAAAGTATAAGCAGACATCTCACTAAGTGGAACAGCTGTTGTGCAGAAATGCTACTGATAGGTTTTCCTGGGGAAATTCTCCATTGAAGATGCTTTGGAAGCTTTCAGGCTTGACCCACATCTGCGGTGAAGTCCTTCAATGTCAGCCTAGGACAATGGCACTGATGGAGGTCCAGGAGCTCCTTGTGAGCTTAGGTCAATGGCTATGACTGACAGACAGACCTGTGTGAGCCCAGTAACAGTGTTGAAATTTCAAAGACCAAGACAAAGAACAGACTTCTAAGTCCTCTTTCATGTGGGTAAAGCAGCTCATGGAAGTCTAGGACATTTAGGAGCTCCTCGTGAGCTTAAGTCAATGGCTATGACTGATAGATAGGCCTGTGTGAACCCAGTAACAATGATGAAAGTTCAAAGTTCACTGAGACCAAGACAATACACAGATTCTGAAGTCCTCTTTCATGTGGGTATAAGCACAAAACTAGAAAAGTTGTTTCAGGAGCACAGTGGTGTGATCCTACAGACCGTTCCCAAAGTTTCAATAATCTTATCATCTAACTTTGCAATCGCTTTGTGCTATCAGAGACCACAGTTTGGGATTGGTTCACTAGCACCTCAGTGTCACCTGGGGGTTCCCTTAATAACATATCATAGATAAGTCCTGGGACAGGTTCCTAGCTGAGTTTTCTAGTAGCCTGCTTGCAACTTGTTTCTAAGGCCTAGTTCTTACCAGAGCTGCCTGGTGCAAATTTGTGTATCATGCTTTTCATTATTCCTACTTAAACATAATATTTTGTAAGTTAACAAAAATGCTTTCTAAGCTATGTTTCTTACACTTATGGAATCATAATGCCCAGATACATGTTTGGAGATGTGTGCTTCTTTATAGACACGATACTCATACTCCTCCATCATTTATTTTCTAAATTATCAGATGCAAAATCTAGGAACTTTGCAACAATGGACAACATCTCTTCCTGCCTCTGGACTTTGCCATACTCTACAGAACGCACTGAACAGCATATTAAGCTCTAAGCACTCAGTGGTACTTACATCCCAAGCAACACAGTTAGGACTATCATAGCATCTCCCCATTTTCCTGTTGCCTATTTCTGTTCTGCTTTGGTTTCTGTCACTATGCTAGACTCATGACCAAAAGAAAACTGGGTGATAATAGGGATTTTTCACGGATTTTTCTTTATCATTTAGGGAAGTCAAGATATAGAACTCAAAGCATGAGTTTGATGGAGAAAACAAGCCCAAATGCCAAATATTTGTTTACTTTTAGGCTCACATTCAATGACAACTCTTGTATAACCCAGGCTGGCCCGTGTAGGGATGATATAATCCCAACTGGGCTGAGTCCCTCTACATCAATTAGCTGTCAACAAAATGCCCAACACACATGCCCTCAAGCCAATCCTATAGAAGTTCTATTTCAGGTATGGTTCTCTCTTCCATTTATGTTCAGTTGACAAACAAGATTTTGCCATCAGATCCACTTAGCAGACTTAATTCTGATACACTGCAACATGGAAAGTTTTTCATTGTCCTTCAGCACTGTGAGATGCTTTTGCTGGGTTTGCATTTGAGGGCTCTTAGGACTTGGAGCATATTTCTCTAAGACCTCCTGTCTTTTAAATTTTCCATTAAGACATCACTTGTTATTCTGCTGGGTTTGTCCTTGTTTGTGATTTGTGCCTTTTCTCTGGTAATTTTCAATACCTTTTCACAGTTTGCATATTTAATGTTTTAAGTATGATGTGGTTTGTGGAGTTTTTCTGGTGCTATTTCATGTTCTGTGTGCTCCTCGGTGTATCATTTCTTAGCTTGGGGAGTTTGGGGGAGATTTCTTCTATGGTCTTGTTGAATGTCAGATCTACGCCATTTACCTGGGATTTACCTTCTCCTTCTATGCCTGTGATTAGTAGATGTCTTTTCATGATCTTCCGAAGTTCTACATATTCCTTTTTGGTGTTTTTGGTTTGGTTTTAATCATTATTTTTCACTGATGGTCTACATCTTCTATTTTATTTTGTTTTCTATTGATCCAGCCTGGCTCTATTCTTCTGCCCTGCAAAAGGCCTGAACAGCTTCTTTATTAACCAATGGTAATAGAACATATGCATGGCATACAGAGGGCATCCACATCATCTCCCCTTTCCTATCTAAATGAAAGGAAACTTTTAACTTTAACAGAGTAAAATTACATATAACAAAACAGGTATCAAGCAAGAATTACAGTTATATTTTTTGTGAGTCTAAAGTTTTATATAATTTGTCTTTTACCATAACCAAGGAAAACTATAACTATTTAGTCTTCAACTCCATCAAAGACTCCAGAAGAATATAATATTACCTAAGTAAACAGGTAGTGCATTGTAAGCAACTTGCAAATAATAAATAAAACACATTCACAGCATAGAGAGAGGCATCCCACATCATTTTTTCTCCTAGAAAAATAAAAAATTAATACACACATGCAGATATGTGCTTAAACACACACTAGGCCAGTTTAATCATAATATATTAGAATTATTTAACTATCAAAATAAAATATTTTTTCCTATCAACACACAAACAGGTATATCAATACTAAACATAAGATTGATGTATATTTATCAGTTTTCAAATGTAGGAAGACTAAAGTAAGGTATTCAAACAATTATATTTCTAAAATCATCTTTATGTTCCATATTGAAGTATACAACTTATATAGTCATTCAACTTTTGCTATTTATATATTCTATTTTCCCTGTTAGTGACCCTGACCACATTGTAATTAAAAGTGGCCAAACTTTAAATTTTAAATTTCAGTTTATTCAACCACTGTTTTTAACAATGTTTAGTAGTATTTTAATTTCAAAACAAAATACTCCTGCCAAACTTTCTATTTAGACATTCCCACGCATTGAAAGCACATTAGACATTCCCAGTTAAGTCATTAGATATTCCTACACTTGTCACATTTTGTAAACACTTCTTACAGGTTTTATTATGTAAAAGATCTGCCCTAGATTTCACCAAGTCATTTATTGCTTATGTTTCAAACATATTCAAAGGTTCTGTAATAACAAAGTTGTATAAAATTCACATTTTTAAAAGAACTATTGTGCATTTTTCATAAACTCTGGACATCTGCATATGACATTTGTGATTGAATATGATATTTATAGTTAGCAGCGACTTCTTAAATGCTAGTGTAGCCATAAGCTTTTAATTTTATTTTCTGTGCAATAAACATTTGTTTTAGAAAAATGTAGAATTTAGATATGACGAATTTAATTGTCTTTGTTTCAGACTATATCAGAAAGTTTATTATAGTTTTCTTAGTATTCTAGATTTAAAGTTCAATTAGTTTGGGAAGCAGTCATTTTACAGGAATAAATTTATTCTCTGTGAAACTTTGGCAGCATATATCCTAAAATCATAATGATACAGAGAAGATTAGCATGGCCCTTGTGCAAAGGATGACACATAATTAATCTTTTATTTTATACGATGGACTTTACATAGATGGTTTTGCATCCATCCATTTTGATCAAGTAGTCGTTCTAGAATATTTGTTCACTTGAATTTTCCTTAATACATATTTTCATTTATCCAGGTTTTTTATGCAGCAGGTTGGGTCATATGGATGATTCTTTGAGGAGCAACTACACTGTTTTCCACCATTGGTACTGGAGTCTATATTTCCACAGAATGAGTAAAAAAATTAATTCAGAACAGATCTGGCACTACCAGATATTTATCATCTATCTATCTATCTATCTATCTATCTATCTATCTATCTATCATCTATCTATCTATCTACCTATCTATCTATCTATCTGTCTATTTGTCTATCTGTCTGTCTTTCCATCCGTCTATCTGTCTGTCTATCTGTATATCTATCTGTCTGTCAATCTGTCTATCTATCTATCATTGATTTACCCTCTTTATATCCATATAAATGTTCTCATCTTATATTTTCTTTCCACATATCTTTGTACTGTACCTCACTTCCTCTCTTATTCTTTCCTCATTATTTTCCTTTTACTTTTATCTTCTCCCTGCCTTTCCCTAGCTTTCTTTTTTCATTTAATTTTTTCTATTTTGCATACCCACCCCAGTTCCTCCTCCCTTCCCTTCTCCTGCCTCCCCACTTCCTCTTCCCACCTCATTCATTCCTCAGCAGAGATAAGGCCTCCTTTGGGAGGTTTACAAGGTCCTTATCTTTCAGTCATGTGGAGGATGCTGTAGTTGCATAGGCCCACGCGCTGATCTTGCAGGCCAAGAAGTGTGCTGAAATGTTATGCATAGATCTCTCTACATCTGTTCTGAGATTCCATTCCTACTGGATATTCTTAGATTTCCTTTATGCACAAGTGAAAATACTATGGCAAGTTACTTCTCGGTTTTCTTATTATAGTTGATAAAATAATAGATGTTGATGAATGGAGTTGTTTTGATAAAACTAAATATTTGATACCTCACTTCAGAATATTCTTAAAATTCAAATTTATGTGATTTCTACATTAAATTTATTGTCTATATTTTTAAATGAGATAATACAACAAGGAGAACTGATTGGAAATGTTGGCGTTTTTTTGTTTGTTTTAATTTTTGTTTTTTTACGAAATACTGAAATTGCCAGAGTAATTTTACATTGTTGTTGTCATGTGAGTCAACACCAGGGTACTAAATTTGGGAGAATTATCTAACTCCAGGCAGGATTCCATAGGATATGTCTTGGAGAATTTAGAATTCCATAAAGAAATCCATCTTTTCAGTTTCCATGGGCTTGATGCATTGGGGACCTTAGCATGTCCATACCTGTGACAACAACCTCATCACTCCCCAGAGTACTGGTAAGTTTATTCTGACAAGTGTGGTTTGAGTAGGCTTAGACCCATAGGCATCGATTTGTACTGTTTCTTCTTTATATAAAGGAATTTAAAAGGGTGGTTGGTCTGTGGAAGTCTGTGACCTCCTTATATGCTGTCAAGTACTAAGTACAGTACCATCCATGTAGACAGTTCTCTGACAACATTTATTAGTTGTAACCATGAGAACAACGCTGACAGATTACAGTGCACAGAAAAATCATCTTTTTGACTAGACCAAGTACAAAAGCCAGTTAATAAGTTTTTCCCAACAAGGTAATAGTTCATAAACCAAGAGGACTTTCTCTTTATGAGTACTAATTACCACTTCCCCTTACAGCCCTAATGGCTTCTCTGAATGCAGACATAGAGAAAGCATTGACACTGTAGGCTGATCCTTTGTGAGACAGACAGGGATCCTTCCTTTGTTACAGGTCTCTGTAAACCTGACTCAAATTCTGCAATCTGGCAATCAAATAAAAAACCTCAATGTGAAGATACAAATGAGTAGTTCCTTGATAGAAGAGTGTGCAGCTCTGTGATACTAGGATCTGACTGAGGGGAAAAAAGGATGTGTATGAGAAGAACACAAGATAGCAAGTGGAGAAAGAAGGCAAATTCATGAAAGAGCAACTTAGATGCCATATGTTCTCCAGGAGTGGGATCCGAGGCTTTCCCACTAAGTTGGAATTAAATAAAATATGGGTTTTGACCTTGTAGTCTTTTAAAACACATCAGCAAAATAAGTGTTTCTTGCCAACAGTCATTATTAAAATATAACCTATGCTTCCTCTGCTTCTATCTTGAGATTTGGAATAAAGCCATCCACATAAACCCAACAATTTCGGCTATCTCTTAAGGATTCTTCATTCACAAGATGACTGGGTACTTGGCTCTGTAGTACAGCTTCCTGTAAATTCTTTTTTAGTTAATTTTTCTGTTATTATTCTCTCAAACATTACATCCTGATCACAATTTCTTCTTCCTCCTCTTGAATTTAGATCATTAACATATCATAAATATATCCTGGACTTGGCTCATATTTGAGCTTCCTGGTAGCCTGTCTGGAACTTGCTCATGATGCCTACTTCTTACAAGATCTGCCTGGTGCAAACTTTTATCTCACAGGTACTACATTATCTCTAGTAATGCAACGTTTTTTCTAAATTAACCAAAATGGTTGTTAAATTATATTTTTTACATTTATGGAATCAAAATGCCCAGACTTATATTAGGGCTATTTATATAGACACAATATTCATACTATTTAAACATTCCTTCTCTCATTGCTTCACACACAGATAAAAACTAGCATACTAACAACACTGGGCAGCATCATTTCTTACCTCTAAATTGCCCCATAATCTATAGAAAACACTAAATATCATATTAAGCTCTGAAAACCCATTGGCATTTAAAGGACAGGGTTCTAAATGTCACCACAATTCTCCTCCAAAACCACCCATTCATGTCTATCATAGCAACACCCCCTTTTCTTGCTACTGTGCTATATATCATGAACAAAAAAGGGTGATGAAAGTGTGTATTTCACAGTTTACAGTCAACCATTTAGGGAAGCCAAGTATGGGATTCAAGGCATGAGTTTGATGGAGAAGCCATCCCCAAATGACAAATAGTGTCCTATTCCATAGCTCATATTAAATCACCTTAATTGTACAGTCTGTGTCCAGGTCCACCTGTGTAGGGATGGTATCACTATCACTGGGCTGGGACCCACAATGTCAGCTACCAGAAATGAAAATGAACAAAAGAAATACTCACAGATAAATCTGATGGAAGCTATTTCTCAAAAGAGGTTCCCTTTCACATGTTTGTCCAGTTGTCAACCAGATTAACCATTACAGCTAGGTGGGCAGGCTCAACTCTGTTAGCCTGTATTACGGGAAAATTTTGTTGTAGTTCAAATATGTCAGATATTTTCTTTTCTGGTTCTGGACTGGCTGGTATTTATGGTCTCTTAGAATTTGGAGCACATTACTCTAAGTCCTTCTGTTTTAGAAAGCTATGATTAAGAAGTCACTAGAAATTCTGATGGTTTTTTCATTATTCGTGATTTGTGGCTTTTCTCTGGTAGCTTTCAATGTCTTTGTTGCTGTTCTTTACACTTATTTTTTCTACCATAATACGGTGTGTGGAGTTCCTTTTCTGGTGCTATTTGGTGTTCTGTTTACTTCCTGTATCTTTATGGGTTTGTCCTGAGTTTGGGAAGATTGGGGACATTTTCTTCCATAATCTTGGTGAATATCTGATGCATGCCATTCACCTGGAATTCGTCTTGTTCTTTCATGCATTTGATACATATATGTTCTCTTTTCATAATCTCCAAAGTTCTAAATATTACTTTTTGTGGCTTTGGTTTTGCTTTTGTCATTTTTTTCGTTGACAGTGCAATTTCTAAAATTTGTCTTCAAGGTCTTTCTTTGTCTACTATTAATTCATTTATCCTGTGTTATTTTATATATTTGAGGCTATTGTGAATTCTTATTTCCTTGATTTCTTTCACAGTCCATTTGTCATTTTTTATGTAAAGCTTACTAATTTTTGTGAGTTAATTTTGTGCCTTGCTCCTGTGTTGAAAGTGTTTATCAAACTGTAGAAGTTTCCAGGTAGAATTCTCAGGTATTCATGTATATTATCATATCATCTAAATACAAATACTGTATTAACTTCAAATTTGTATCTCCTTGATATCTTTCAGATCTTTTGCTAAAAGATCTTTTCTAGCTAAGATTTCAGATACTATATTAAATATACAAGGACAAAGTAAACAATGCTTTCTTTTTACTTTGTTTTAATTAGATTATTTTCAGTTTCTCTCGATTTAAGTTGATGTTGTCTTTGGGCTTACTGTAAACTGCATTTATTACACTAAGGTAAGTCCTATGTATCTCTAAACTCTCCAAAAACTTTTATCATGAAGTGATGTTGGAGCTGATCAAAGATATTTTCAGAATCTAATGAGAGGATCATGTGTTTTTTTCTTTCAATTTGCTTATATAGTGGACTACATATTGATTTATGTATCTTGGACCATCCCTGTATATATGGGATGAAGCCTACTTTTGAGTAGTGTGGACGATAACTTGATGTGTTCTTACACTTAGTTTGCAAGTATTGTATTGAGAAATTTTGCATTTATGTTCATAAGGGCAATGGTCTGTAATTCTTTTTCTTTGTTGGGTCTTCAAGGGTTTAGTTATCACGGTAACTGGGATATCATAAGATAAATTGGGCAATGTTCCTTCTGTTTCTATGTTGTGGAATAATTTGAGGAATACTGGCATTAACTTCACTTTGAAAGACTGGTGTAATTCTGTGTTAAATCCATCTGGTAGCAGACTGTTGTTGGTTACCAACCAAGTTTTAATTGTTTCTATTTCATTAGAGGTTCTAGGTCTGCTAAAATTGATCACATAAGAGTCACTTTGACTTTTATTCCCTGATGGCTAAGGATGCTGAATATTTCTCTTTTTTTTTGGCCATTTGAGATTCTTTTGCTGAGAATTCTCTGTTTAGGTCTGTACCCTATTTTTAACTGGATTATTTGATTTTTTTTTATATCTGGTTTCTTGAACTCTTTTTTTTTCCTTTTTTTATTGTTAAAAGAAAAATTTACATTTACTCCCCTTCTTCCCGGCCCTCCCGCTCCCCCACTACCCCACCACCCTCCCCCTGCTTCCTTAAGATGGGGCAGGATACCCTGCCCTATGGGAAGCCCAAGGCCCTCCCCCCTCCATCTTGGTCTAGGAAGATGTGCATCCATAAGCATTTTGCAGACCAGTCTTCTATTGGGTGTGGGGTTGATGAAAATCTTTTTCCATTCTGTAGGCTGCCATTTTATTCTATTGACAGTGTTCCTTGCCTTACAGAAGCTGTTATTCTATTTATTTATTTATTTATTTTGGTGCATGTACCTATTGAGACTTGTTTTATTTTTAATGATATGGTTGTCAATTTTGGATACAGTTCCATGATGTGTAGAGAAGGTATATTTTTTGTGTTTGTGTTCTATAAATATCTGTTAGGTCCATTTGGTTTATGTAGTCTCTTAGTTCCAGCATTTCTCTGCTTGGTTTTTTCTGGATGACCTGCTCATGGACTAGAGTGAGACATTGCAGTCTCCCTCTAGCGGTGTGTCAGGATCAATGTGTGTTCTAAATAGTAGTAGTCTCTTCATGAACTTTCCTGCCCTTGTGTTTGGTGCACAGTTGCTAAAAGTTCAAATGGACTTTTCCATTGATGAGTGTGTAGTGTCCTTCTCATCTTTTCAGATCAGTTTTCGCTTGACGTCTATTTTGTTAGGTATTAACTGGATATAGCAGCTGGCTTCTTGGGTTCATTTGCTTGGAATATGTTTTTCCATCCTTTTACTCTGAGGTGATATCTATATTTGATGTGGTTCTCGGATGTGGCAGAAGGTTAGATCCTATTTTTGCATCTATTCTGTTAGTTTGCTTCTTTTAGGGTGGGGATTGATACCATTAATGTGGAGGGTTATCAATGAATAGTGGTTTTTTTTATTCCTATAGTTTTGTTATCTTGGTATTCTCCCCCATTTTTATTTGTTAGTCAGGGGCTATTTATTCTTTGTTTTATCATGTGTGTTTTTAACCTCTGAAGGTTGAAGTTTTCCTTCTAGTGCCTTCCATAGGACAGTAATTTTAAAATAGATAATGCTTAAATTAGAAATTATCATAAAATGCCTTTTTCTTCATCTATCATGATTGAATGTTTTCTGGGATATATTAGTCTTGGCTGGCATCAGAGGTCTCTTCAAGTTTGTAAAATATATGCCCTGGGCTTTTTGTCTTTTATAGTCTCCATTGAGAAGTCAGGGGTTATTTTACTAGTCCTGTCTTCATATGTTACTTGTGTTTCCCCCTTGCAGTCTTTCATATTTTATATTTCTTCTGTATACGTAGTATTTTGATTGTCATTGTTGAAGGGGATTTTGTCTTTGTGGTGGTTTGTATGATTCTTGTACATTGTACCTCTAGAGGCACCTCCTCCTTTAGGTTATAAAATTTTCTCTCTGATTTTGTTGGAAATATTTTCTGTGTCTTTTACCTGTGTTTATTCTCCTTTTTCTATTCTTACTACTTAAAGGTTTGGTCTTTTCATAGTGTCACACGTTCCCTGGATGATTTGTGTATGGAATTTTATTAATTTATTATTTTCCTTTACTGAGGTATTTATTTTTTTTCTATCTTGTTTTCAGTTCCTTAAGAATCTTTCTTTCAACTCTTACACTCTGTTGTTGAGTTGACTCAAAGATTTGTGTTTGAATTCTTAAATTTTTCATTGCCAGAATTCCCTCAGTTTGTGTTTTCTTTATGGATTCTACTTATGCTCTTAGGCCTTGAATTATTTTGTTTATTTCTTTTCACTCTTTTTGTTATCATTGATTTCTTCATTTATCCTGTAAAGAATTCTATACTTATAAAGTCTATTTTAAGGTCCTTATCTTGTGCCGCAGCTATGTGTCTTTTATCAGTCCATGCTGTAGTTTGGTTTCTTGGCTCTAGAGGAAGCTAGTACAGGGTTGAAGTCATGACAAGGTAGAGTCACAGCCCAGCGTTGTGCATTGGAGGAGCACATGGGGTCAATGGCACTGCACAAGTGGGCCAAGAATTGGGATTGGGTGAATTTGTGTTAGCTAAAAATATCAAATCCACAAATTATCATATAGCTTTTTAGGACTGGGGCTCTGGAGGATAACTAGAACTCTATAAGCAAACCACAACCACTGGTTGACTACCATCTCTCACAGTAGATCCACTCACATAATCCTATGAACACCAGAATAACACTCAGTCTTGAGTTCATTATAAATTGCAAGTGTGATAACACAAAGTCACTGAAAAAAGAGAAAGAACACAGAAATTATATTTAATTTTTTTTACTGCTTAAATGATTTTTATTTGAACAATCTTTAAAACTAATACTAAGTTCATACAGGAATCATAAACATACATTTGTTAGAGCAACAGTGGCCTAAATTCCAAACAGCTGAAAAATCCCAAAATTCATATAACAATGAAGTTTTTCAGGGAAACAGTTCTTGAAAATACTCATCAAAGTATTTTTCACCAAGAAGCAAATAGCTCTCATCTGCAAATGCTGTCTCCCACCAACTGCTTCCTTGTGACAACATCAGGCTGCTCACACAGTCGGGTAGTGGGCATATGAAGCAATTCCACAGTGATTGTTCTGGTCTTTGGCAATTTTCATGTATCCCCTCTTGCCCCATTCTGTACCCCAGCTGAAAAAAAAATCATGTTTTTTATTTAGTGGAAAAATCATTGCATGTTGTATTTTTATATAATATATACATATTACACACATTATACATTACATATATATTGACCAGAGACCAACCGAACAGATGGATCAGGAAAGTTAGAGAGGGTCTACTCCTGAGCACCAAGAGGCACCAAAAACAGGACTGTAAACACCACAGTAGAGAATAGGCAGAATGATTGTCTACCCATATATGCCTCAGATTTTAGAAAAGCAATGGCACAGACATGGCATTGACCCTCAAGAAACCAGTGACAGAATGGGAATATTATGATCACACATTGTGAGTAGGTCGTTCATGATGTAAAAATGTTCAGAGGCCAAGGAGTGGAGATAAACACCAACAGCCACATTGAAATGAGATCGACATTTTATTGTGCCTGTTACTCAAATTCCCAGGAAATATGACAGGATATATTTAGACCAAGCTGGCTAGCCAGACTAGACAGTGAACTCATAGATCAGTGAGATATACTGCTGAAATATAGAAGCTGCATAAATTGGGGAAAATCTGATGTTAACATCAGACCTCTACACACGTATCCACAGATATGCAAACATTCATACATGCACACAAACCTTATGAATGTACATAGGAAGACAAGAACAGACATTGTTCAACTTAAATGGGATAAAGTTTTATGCTATGATTCTAATTACTGACTGCAGTGTGCAATTCCTTTATGAATCCTGTGGAAAAGGAGCCAGTGCTTTTAGCCACTGAACTATTTCTCAAGCCCCTGAAATTTCAAATTTTTTTTGGCAATTTATACCTGTTCTTGATTGTCCAGTATTTTTTGCCATCTGTTTCATTTCCCTTAAATCCATAACCAACCACAAGAACTCCATGACTTGTAGAACTACTGCTGCAATTTGGCTTGTGATAAATACCTGAGAAATAAAATGGAAACTGATGTGAGGTGCATAGGACACCTGACAGTGAGTCCTACCACCAACAGTAGGAGACAATTCAAAGTTCTCTGAAATGATATAAACTAAAATTGGAATAAAGAGCTGGATTAATTATTACCAAGAATAGGAATATAAGGAGAGTTTCACAGAAAAGGGAGCAATCCTAAACAGCATAAAATTGCTGATAAACACTTGTCTACTTGCATATGAGATGCTTGGAATCTTACATTTTTTATTATTTGACTCTCACACCACACTAAATTCATACAAGATAAATTACTTAATTCAAGAAGATCTGTTTTATTTTAATTTCAAACAATCAATTTCTATAAATACCTAAAACTTCCATGAAATGGAGAGGAGTTGAAAATTACCTAACTAATAAATGTTATTAATTATAGCATATTAACTTGCATATGGTAGTCACATCAGGTAAAAAACTGCACTCAAGACTATTATACAGAGAGAAATAAAATCCCAGAAAACCAACTATTCACATCACACTTATACATAAGCACCAATCTATGAACATGTTGTGGCATAGGGATGTCATAATGCTTTTCTTATCTAGAAGAAAATGTGTATACCTTTCTCATAGAACCTGAACGAATTATGAGAAGCATCAATTCCAGCAGAGATGGGCCCAATAGTTGCTACAGCAACCATTAGGATATCCTCACTTTCTGAGAGGGACACAAATCCTGTAATATCAGCAATAGAATTCTTTGGATTATACCTGCATGGTCCTTCCTTTAAAAGATAAAGAGATAAGAGAGTCAGTTACTTCCAGACACCTTCTTGGGAACAAGAGCCAAAACCATAACACTCTGTACTTTGCAGCTGAGCACACTCCAGTCAGGGCTATTGTAAATGATCCCAGGAAGAGAAATGCTACTGTGAAATTTAGAGCTGAAAACTAGTTTGCATGTCTTCAATAACAACCAATTGGTCTTCCTATCTTTAAGATATTTTAATGGTGGAGAAATCTGTATAATATGTACAATAGCTTGAATATTCTGCATGTGCACAGAAGCAAAGAGAGCTGCACTGAAATCATTTCAGCAGGGAGCTATGCAAATGGAGGTGCTCTAATGACAGAGCTGATGTTGTACAGAGAGAGTCTACCAAATAATTTGAGCTCTGAAGACAGTGGATTTTCTCTACAATTGTCCCACACTCCAGAGTTAAAATGACAACATAGAAGGTCCACTTACTTTGCCTTCATATGGATAAGTTGTTTCAGCCTCAGACCTCCATTGTGCAGAACATACTGGAAGGCATTGTATGTATCACCCGAAAGACAGCCATTATTGCCTTGAGGTTTAGAACAGTCCACCAGGTTCTGCACACTCAGAGGGGTGAGCTTGCCTATTTTCCAGATTACCTGTGCTTCTATGGCACCAATCGCAGAAAATGCCCAACAAGAACTGCAGTTGCCCTGAGTAGGGAAGAAAAGATGGTCGTCCACAAACAAATACCAATCACAGAAAGAACTCAGACAAATTTCTACTTTATGAAAATTATTTAAAAGTAGTTGATGGAAAACTGGGCAGGGATAATTGATCCCCTAAAGAGCATGACTCCTAGAAGTCTGTTCATGCCTTGGTCATATCACATTTGAACATTTGAACAAGACAAATTGGTTTCATGGGTTATTAGTGACGATAGAAGAGCATAAATTCTACAGGAAGAGTGATGGAGTTTAAAAGAGAGGGTATGTGATGGCTTTCTAGGATTGATATGCATATAAAAGTGTATGAAGCAGTCAAAGAAGCAAAGATACTATTTAAAAATGTATTTCACATCTCTCCACACTCAGTGTGTATAAAACCCCATGTCCTTTTCCTCCTCAACATGCTTTAAGAAGACAGGCACGTGGCATGGTCATACCTGGTGTCTCACAGGGGTCACATAGCCTTTCTTTCGCCAGTCCACAAATTTGGGGAAAGTCACATTATCAACATCACGTTTCCAGATGCTCTTCCTCTTGTTGTGAGTTCGAACTGGGAATTTAATCAGCATGTTCTTGAATTCTTCATCGGTCTTCAAGGGAAAATACATAAATGATTATAAAAAAAAGACTCCAAGTAAAGCACTCAAGAGGACACAGTGTGAAGTAATCCATGTCACACTCACCATGTCACCAAAGGCGTTCATTTTCATGGTGAAGTCATTTTTCCCCAGGGCATTTTCCCCATTGTGATGTTTAATAAATTTCAAGTTTTTTTCCCATACTGCTCTCCTCGATGTTTCTTCCTCCTAGATAAGAACAGAATGGATGACACTTTTTCTAATTAAACTCTTGCATGAGCAGATCATGTGGACTTGCTGCTGCTGATAATTAGAGGCCTAGGAGAGCTATTCTCAGACACTAGATCCACACATTCTCCATATAATGAGGAAAAAGGAATCTGGCTACCCTGTGCTGACGATGATCATGACTATGTAATCTCTCAGTGGTGGTGGGGAATCTGTGACTTCTAATTTGCCTGGACAGTTGCAACAGCAATTGCTATGCGCTCTGAGGTTCTGGAGAGTGTTTAGGTTACTAACCAGGCTGTATGATTTTTCATATTCCATCTTCCACATTTGCCATTCAGCATCCAATGTGGGATCCAGTGTTGGAACACCTGAGGACACTCCCAAGCACAGGATGACCAGGAAGAGTATGGACATCATGATTACAGCACCTAGAGAGGGGAGATATATTAAGACCTCATTACACAAACATTTACAAAATGTCTTCAGCTGCTGCTGTTTATCAGATCCAGTGACAAAATGAAGAGCTTGTGCCCAGAATTCTAGCAATGAAAACTTAAGTTCTACTGCATCTTATTGTTTCAAAAAGATCTCCACACAGAGTGAGGAACAGAAGCTAAAGAGAACAATGTATTTATGTATCATGATTTCTACCAAGCAAAATTTTGCTGTGGGAATGCCTTCAGCTAATAGCCTTTAAGATACTGGTTCATTCCAGGTGTGGCCATATGTACTATATATGCAGATGTAGAAATGTGTGCAACCCCTTGGCTGCTGAATTCAGTTCCTGTCCTGCGCATGTGCAGAGGACTGCTGATCTGTGAGTCTGCCCCTTTATTGTACTCCATTTTGAGCTAGTGTGGAACTACTTTATTATAATCGACTACATCTGGTGTCGATACCTATTATTGTCTCTATTGTACCTTTCATTGAATATGTGTCTATATGAATAATGTTATCCACAATGAAAAATAAATTTTCATTCAGTAAACTTAAAGTTTCCAGAAAAAAATATGGGTCCCACCTAATGACTCCACCTGGTTAATATGCTGTCATGATGCTGATAGTGCTTCTTTAAGATCAGTTTTGGGTACCAACTGCTCAAGATGATTCCAACTTCGCTAGTTGAAATGGTACACCTTCTTACAACATTCTGGTCAGAACTTCAAATAATAACTTCAGAAGCCCTACCAACTACTCAGAGACTATTTGTAGTTATACCAGACTATAAAACTTCTATTATACGGTATTGGATTCTAATTTGAATGTGATCCCTAAGTTCAGGCCACGTAATGCTATATCCCTTTCTTACATACAGCAGTTATCAGGCTTGTCTTGCATCTTCCCTACTTGAATGAAAACTTTGTGAAATGTCTTCTGTAAGGAATGAAAGAAGAATCACAGATACTATTCCTTCCATCCCATACTTGGGACCATGCAATCATATGCCCCACTCACTACCTCAATAAAAATGGTGTCACATGGAAAATCATAGGAACCAGTTGGTGGTGGTGCATGGAGTCTCAGGACTCCAGAGACAGAGGCAGGCTAATGTTTGTGAGTTCAAGGCCAGCCTGATCTACAGAAGGAGCTCCAGAATAGCCAGGGCTACATAAAGAAACCCAGGGGGAAAACAAGGAGAGAGAGAGAGAGAGAGAGAGAGAGAGAGAGAGAGAGAGAGAGAGAGAGAGAGAGAGAGAGAGA
>JAQHUG010000334.1:104937-120657 GCA_028555095.1 Dicrostonyx torquatus | reverse complement strand
GTCTACATTAGATTATTAACTGATTGGCCCATTATCTCAGGCTTCTTACTAGCTCCCATAAGTTATATTAACCCATTGTCAGCCACATAGCCAGTACCTTCTCTCAGCTGGGCTGCTACATGTTGCCTTGTTGGAGATCTGCACAGGAATGCTAGGGAAGCTTCTTGCTTCCCAGACTTTCTCCTCGCCCTGCCTCTAAAATAACTCTTACTCCTTCCTAAGAAATAAATATATCCATGGTGGATAAAATTACCTGAAGTACTATTGCAAATATTTTTCCACAGACTTGGTAAATGAATAAATACATATTTTGGATAAAGGTACCAGGGAGGTATTTAGATGCTCACCAAAATGCAAAGTGTGTGTCCAAATTCTAGGAGTAGAAACAGCCTATGTACTACATGCTTTTATTTTCAGAAAGATGTCCGCACTCCTCAAAATTAAAAAGCTACACAGCTGGGGACTTAGGACATGGAGTTGTATGATACAAAGCTTGTCCTATGTGGCATTTGATCCTAACCATAAGGTAACTCCAAGAGTTGTGTCCCAACAACAATCATACCCCTACCTAATAGTCATTATATAGGCTCATCATGAAAACTCCCCTCTTGAATGAAAATTTTTCTGAGCTGTTCTCCTTTGAAAATATAAGGAGTATCAATACGATTCCCTTGGTTCCACCTTTGTGATTACATACCTTCCTACTTCGGTGATGAAAGGATCACAGGAAATAGCCACTGAAAACCAGTGTAGGTGGGATACAAGGTATATTCACCGTGAGGATTCAAGTCATAACTTAATATGTTTCTTAAACAACACTCACTATAAGACTTGTTGAGGGCCATGCCATCTACCAATACTTCTGCATGTGTCGGTGAAGAATGCTGCATTTTCCCCAGGGACTGTGTGCAAGAGGACAATCCCTGATGGTTCAGAAAGAAAAGGAAATGATACCTGAAGCAGAAGGACCAGCTAAATGACTCTGTAGAAAGACCCAGACTTGTACTTTATGGGAACCAATGTCAAGTTGACCCATGGGGGCCCCATTTTTCTATTTTTTCTACCCACTTTGTTTTTACCCATTTTGTTTTTCCACTTCCACACAATAGGGCTACAGATGTTAAACGGATAGTTTCATTCCTGCCCAATTATCCAAAAGGATCCTTTCATTCCCTTTCCCTTCCCATTCTGTCTTAGAAGAGGTGTGGCCTTACCAGGAAGACTTCTGATGCCTCAATGCTTTCCACAGACTCTGTTTCTTAAGACTTGGCTGAGGTCCCAGGATCTTGCCCTGCTGTGATTCACTTGGCCTTAAATACAGTTTCTGGCCAGTAAGTCAGTCTTGCCTTTCTTCTGATTGGCTACGCTGGTGACTGGATTGGACCTCCAGGTTCTGGGACACATAATGAAATGTGATCCCAGATGCCTCAGGAGACTGTGTGGAACTGAACCTGTGGACCTTATCAAAGGAAGGCAGATAACCAGCCTTTGTTCCTTGGAGGATCACATGATACATGATGCTTTTTGCTTACGGGTGACTCAAAAAAATGGGTTGCCTAGTAAAACTGTCAGTTATTGGCTGTGATGAAACACCATGTTAAAAGACAGTTGAGGATGAAGGGTTTATTCAGCTTGTGCTTCCTCCTCACAGTTCATCAGAGGAAGCCAGGACAGGAACTCAAGCAGAGCAGGGACCTGGAGGCAGGAGCTGATGCAGAAGCCATGGAGAGTTGCCGCTTATTGGCTTGCTCCTCATGGCTGGCTCAGCCTGCTCTCTTGTGGAACTCGGAGTTAACACACCAGAGATGGCCCCATGCATAATGGGCTTGGCACTCCCCAAATAAATCACCAGTTAAGAAAATGCCTTACAGGCTTACCTACAGCCCAGTCTTGTTGTAGGCACTTTCGCAATTGAGGCTTGCTCCTCTGTGATGACTCTAGCATGTGTCTAGTTGACATGAAACTCTCCAAAAGAGTCACTTTAGATTGGAGTGAGAGGTTTTGCTATCCATGGAATAGAATGAGTGTGTTATAGCTTGGTTTTTCATTAGTCCACAGCTACATAGGGATCCTGTGAGAATACAGACCTGGGGATGCTGTTTTCCTATGTCAAGGTGGAACACAACTGGTTCTCACAAGAAACTTAAGAGTGGGTAACCCACAAACAGAAAAGGGATTTTCAAGACAAAGGCACTCTGGATGTCATGATACTCTCTGATGATTTTTGCTTTTGGAGATTGCATCTGCAAGTTTGAGTTGAATGACACATGTATTACTTTACATATTGCTTCATATAAGTAGCCCCACATACATGCCCCTTTGTTGTGCAACTATTTGCAAGTTAATGTGCGGTTACCCTCTGTATACTATGAATATGTTTTATTACCATTGATTAATAAAGAAGCTGCTTTGGCCTATGACAGGGCCGAATATGGCAAGGCAGGAACTCCAAGCAGAGACAGAGAAGAAAAGAAGGTGGTCAGGCGACACCATGTAACTGCCCAAGAAACAAGAGGTACCAAACCATGAGCCTCGTGGTAAAATACAGAATAATAGAAATGGGTTAATTTAAGATGTAAGAGTTAGTTAACAAGAAGCCTGAGCTAATAGGTCAAGCAGTGTTGTAGTTAATATAGTGTGATTATTTGGCTCTGGGAAAACAAAGCAGAGTCTCTGTTTACACCAAGTAGCTCTATTAATGGGTTTTCTCTTCTTTGGGGACACTCTGGGCTCATTAAACAATCACTATCCCATCTCTCCCAAACTCAGCATCCACCATTTCATTTTCTTCTGTGTAGAAATTTGTCTATGTCTATGGGTTGAGTAGTTTTCTTAACATAAGCATATTGAAAGAAATTTTCATTGTAGTTGTATTATAAGGTGGGAATATTAAGAAAAATAGGCCTCCCATAGCTGTTGTCAAATCTCCTTCTTCACTCATTCTGCAATTTGGCATTACGTGGAGGCATCACATTTGGTTTGCTCACTGATTGCTGCATTTGTTTGCTTCCTTGGTTCCAGGGTGACAGATATGATAAATGTCAACCCAACATCCTACACTACCAAACATCCATGAAATATAAACTTAGTAAAGAAATGTCTAAAAGTGGGGGAAAGACTGGGGATCTATTTAAGTAAAAATGAGTAACACAGTATTAAAGTCATAGATCTTTAAAATACCTGTTTATTCCTTGTCTGTTGAGTAATATCTGTGTTGCTTGATTCATAACTTTTAGCCTTCTTCTAACAATGTGTATGTCTTTGAGTCATCCCATTTTCAACAACAACCATGAAAACTCAGGTCTTCACAGACAATCATCATGCTATCTGATCACCCATCATATCTGATCAGATGTGTCTTCTTCCACTCCACACCAGGTGATGTCTTCTTATCCTCACCTGTCTGCAAATGAGGCTTGTGAACATCTGCCTATACTGAGCCCTGCTCATGTACTCTGTTTCTGTTTCACTGATCTACTGGGTACCACTCTACTTCTTGGCTATAAAATTCCCATTTCATGAGTGGATGCTGTGCTTCTATCCTCTTTTTCAGTGCAGGACCACATCCATCATCCACACTTTTAGGTATATTTCTGACTCTTAGGGACGCTTTCCTTGTTACAATTTATTGTGTCCCAGAACAATTTTGTCAAATATTTCATTTACCACTATTATGCTATGCAAGAAAGCATCTTCATCAGATAGACAGGATGTTCTTACAGAGAAAATTAGAGTCTCAACCCTGATGGCTCTAAGAATCGTAGCCCATCCCTCTTGAGGTTGTTAGACTCCCACTATTGAGTTTCAAGCAAATAACTGGATAGGGTGAGGTATGAGATTGAACAATCTAAAGCTCAACTTTCATCTCTAAGACCTGCTTTGTGACATGCCATGCAGGAAATGGCTGTCCAGCATTGCATTGCTCACTGATATCCTTACCACATCTGCATTCAACTGCAGGGAACACCTTCATGTGTAAAGTTGGTCTTGTAAGGCAGTTGATCAACTAACTACACAATGGTTCATTAAGGTAGCATCGTAGTCAGTAGCTATGTCATGCTTGGGAACTGGGTAGGGACATACATTTCTAAATCTATCCCAGACCTCCTGAATAGACTCTCAGGAAATTCCAACTAGCTATTAAAATTTCTCAAGACCCCAGGTTGGTTCTGACTTCCACTGAACTTCGAGAATGCCTGCCATTATTTTCATAATCACAGGAGGTAGCTCAGAAAAAGGCTGCTAACTGATATTTATTTATAAGTCCTATATAAAAAAGAGCAACATAGTAGTAATCATTTCTAGTAATACTTTGACTTTCATGACAACCAGGCCCTCACATATGATCACTTATTTCTCCCATAAGCAAATCATAACAGGGGTATATTTACTTCTATCTCTTAATTCAAACAACTTAACTGATTTTTCTTCTGATCACAAGAAGAAACCAGGATTCATTTTCATTCTAACATAAATTTATTTATTCATTCATTCATTCATTTATTATTTTATCCATTTTTAAGACAAAGACTCCTAACCATAGCTGACCTTGAAGTCACTATGTAGACTACTCTAGCCAACATCACAGTGGGAATTGCCTGCTTCTGCCTCCAGAATGCAGGGATTAAAAGCATGTGTCACCATGTCAAAATTGTTTGCATAGATACAGCAACTTATTTTTACAGTGGAGAATATAAAACATGGTTTTGTATCTCAAAATTAACAAGTTTTATGTCATATTTTTCTGAAAATGCTTATCAAACAAGAATTATAGTTACAATATTTATATATACTTTATCTTTTATCATAATTAAGGAAAACTGTAATTACAACTATCTATTCCTCAACTCCATCAAAGACTCCAGAAGGATATAATATTACCTAAGTAAGCAAGAAGTACATTGCAAGCAACTTCCGAAACTCTAGAATTGGCAGAGACATCTTGCTGCCTGGACAATCACCCAAAGTTCTTATGTAACATTGGACCTTCAGCCTACAGGTCCATACTATCTGCCAGACTATTCTATAAAGTAGGAAATCTCAAAGACATTTCTGCCTATATTGGCAGTTTGGCAGTCACTTCCTTCTGTGTCCTGAAGAATTATTGGCAGACTCTTAATGAAGCAGGAACCACAGAGGACCATCTCACCATTAGGCAAGTTCAGCAGTCATTTTTCTGTGGGTCCTGCATGTCCAGTTCATACAGCATAACATCAAGCAGTCCAGGTAAGAGCAATTTCTTTATCAAATGGCTAGCAAACTCTGTAAGGAACCTCTTTGATGCCTATCATCCTTTTGAAGTAGATTGATGCTGCCAGGAGAAGATGTGTCTCATTGGCATGAAAAAAAATTCTACTTTTTAAAAATCATTTTAAATGCCATATTCTGAAGGTCTTTGAAAAGCTTGAATAATATTTATCTAATTGAATATATCTCTATATATCTAGAAAACCTAAGTAATATGACTACAAACTTGACTATTATAGATGATTATCTATTAAACTATATTCATTAATTATACACTACATTTTTAATGATCTGCACAAATACAATACCTAATTAAGAGCAGAAATATATATAACAAAATTTGCTATTAATTTGTATCAATAAGCCAAGATCCATTTCAATGCAAAGTATTTATCTCTATATCTTATCCCTCTTTAAATATGAATAAACATTTATAAACAATATTTAGTAATTTGGGCATAGTTCTCTCCAAACTGCTTCCTGCTTTTTGTTAGGCAAAGTATTTTCTTTTGGAGGGTTCACGGAGACCATCTAGGGGTCTTGGTTCATCAAACCACATTAACCTGGAAGGAATACACAGGTTTTCATCTTCTGTGGAAACTAAAGCAGAACCTCTTTTCCAAAGCAACATATCCTTAGACCCAAATTTTGAAGTCAAGATACCTTTAAAATATATATGTTGGTTTAACTTAATATTCTATACAATGAAATGTCTCTCTGTACTTAGCTCATCTACAGTCAAAATTTCAAAAAAGCCCACAATAATATACATAATCCAGACTCTCTGTGTGTTTTCCATTTTTATGTAGCTTATTTTTCTTTACTCCTTTAATCTATGACGTCTTACTCTGTCTCTTTAAAGACTTCACATTTTTATAACTGTCTATACTCTTTTTTTTTCTCTCTCAAGCCTACATACATTTATCCAACACTGTGAACCATTTAGAGGTCTTTCCCATCTTAATTTGTCTTCATTACATGTAATCTGTAATTATTTTTTGTCCAGAAGCACTTTTTTTCTTTTAAATGCTAAGTGGGCTTAGCTAGGACCAACTCTGCAGCACTAATTGTTGGCTCTGTCCAGTCGACCATGGTGGAGGCATGTTCACTGCCTCTGAGAGCCATTCACAATGCCCCAGGTTCTGGATTGCAGTTGTCTATGTCACCATTAAGCAATTTGTAACACACTGCTCACAGACCCCATTTAAGTGCTCAGCTCCCCAAAAGAGCCAGGGCTGTTCCTGCAACTAGCATGAGTCAGGAAGTCATTGTTTCAAAACCACATTTTTTGTGCTGCTGTCACTAAATCAGGAAGATCTCTCTTAAAGGAGCCATGACACTCCTTGCTCACCACGAGCAAAAAGAGCACATCTGGGGGGAAAATGCAGGTACCAAGAAGCTGTGCTAAACTGTGTGTGTGTGTGTGTGTGTGTGTGTGTCTGTGTGTGTGTCTGTGTGTGTGTAAAATTCCTTTTAAAGCTCTCTCAGTTTTTACATGGGTATAGCTGCCCATGTTGGCACTAATTTGTTGGCAGAGGCTGTTTGTTCATTTCCCAGCCACCCAGACCTGAAATAGGCATAGAGAAACTATATTAATTAAAACAATGTTTGGCCTATTAGCTTATGTATATTTCTAGATAGCGTTTAAATATTATATTAACCCATTTCTATTCATCTTTGTATTGCCATATGGTTGTGGCCTACAAGTGAGATTCCATCTGGAGTCCAGCATCTGTCTCCTGCAGCAACTACATGGCTTCTCCTTGACTCCACCTACTTGCTCTATATATTTTCCCATCCTGCATATATTATATTAAGCCATTGGCCAAAAGTAGCTTCTTTATTAACAAATTGTATAAAACATATTCATAGCATACAGAGGGGAATCCCACATCATAATATGACATATCTTTGTATCATTAAACAAATATTCCACAATATAAATGAATGTAACATATCTCTAACCAATCTTTCACAACATGGGACATAACAACAGACACTGAGAGAAATCCAAAGAATCATAAGGATGTACTTTAAAAACTTGTACTCCTCCTAACTGGAAAATCTAAAACAAGGGTCATTTTCTCAATAGTTACCACTTAGCAAAGTTAAATCAAGATCAAATAAACAATTTAACAGACCTAACCCCCTAGTGAAATACCCATTCTATTTTACTATCTCTGCATATTTCAAATGAGGTAATGAAAGACTGAGGAGTCAGTAGAAGGAAAATTTTTCAGTATTCCTCATGTAATTTCTTTCTAATACCTATAATCTCACAATTGAATTTTCAGATTAATTATGTTTTGATACAGAAAGTCATATCAAGAAATTCTCCCTCAAAGGTTGTCCCATACTTAATAAATAACAGTTTACCCAAAGGTAAACAATACTAGCAACTGGTAACTCTGGAGAACAGCACACCAATCACAGTTATGGCACTGGCCATTTCAAATATCCAGAATCCTACTGTAACTCTCTGGGGGATGTTGTGTTTTGGTTGACTCATGAACCCAGGGAAAAGTCTCTGTAACAATTACAGTTGGCATTTGAATCAACCCAGAAGAAGGAACTCAGTAAGCATTCTTCCTCTTTCACTTTATGTTTTAGGGAGCTCACTCTTTACGGAAGCTGTGTGGATTTAGGGAATGGTGTTGTGACCCTCCAAGAAGTGTTATAAACTGCAAGACATTCTTCCAGATCCCCTGAAATAGGGTCAGTGTGACAGAGATGGTTTGGGATTTAGGTTTAGCATCTTCAGATGCTAGCTTAAAGAGCAGCAAGTCAGATTGCATAGTGAGACAGGGACAGAACCTTGTCGTTCCGCCACTCCTTGAGCATGTTGCTGGTACTAAACATTGGTTCAGTTCTTCCTGGGCATTGATTTTCCACTGTTCATTTAGGAAGGGTAACAATGCTGAAATGGGAAGTCATGGAGCTTAGAATTTAAGAGGTAAAGCACTTTTCCTGTGATGTTCTTGACCCATCTGTCTCCTACAATCCTTCCTCCCCCTCTTCAGCAGGATTTCCCATGCTCAGCCTAATCTTAGACTATGGAGCTCTACATCTCTTTCCATCAGTTGCTGGATGAAGCCTCTTTGAAGACCCTTGGGCTAGGCACCAATCTGTGAGTATAGCAGAATATTGTTGAACATCATTATATTGACATTTTTCCCAATCATGTTTGGTTCTATTCTAGGTATCTGAACCATCCAGCCACTGGATCCTGGTGCTCCAGGCAGTATCATAGGTGGGCTTACTCTCGTGACATGGGTCTCCGGCTGAACCAACCATTGGTTTGCTACTACCACAATCTCTGTGTGACCCTTACCTCAGCATATACCATAGGAATATACAGAGTGTAGGTCAAAAGTTTTGTGACTGGGTTGATGTGTAAATCCCTCTACTGGTCACAAGAAGGTAAGAAAAGGTAAGAAAAAAGTAAGAGGTAAGAAAAACCACAACTAATCTGGGCTCATAGAACCTCACAGAGACTGAACTGACAACCAGGGAGTCTTCACTGGACTGACATAGGCCCCCTACAAATATATGACAGTTATGTAACTTGACCTTCTTGTAGGACTCCTAACAGTGGGAGCAGGGGCTGTCTCTGATTCTTTTTGCTGTCTTTTGCAATCCCACTCCTCATTATGAGTTGCATTGCTCAGCCTTAATACAAGGCAAGATGCTTAGTCTTACTACAACTTGTTATGCCATGTTATATTGATGTACATGGGAGTCCTGCCTTTTTCTGAATAGAAGTGGTGGTGGAATTGGTGCAGAGATGCAGAGGGTGGTGGGAAGGACTGGGACTAGAGGAAGAGGGGAAACTGTGGTGGGATGTAAAATAGACAGACAGAGAGACAGATAGAAAGACAAGCAGGCAGACAGATGGATAGATAGACAGACTACAGACAGATAGGTAGGTAGATAGATAGATAGATATATAGATAGATAGATAGATAGATAGATAGATAGATAGATAGATAGAGGTAGAGAGGCTGGTGAAGGAAAGGCACCGATTTGTGCTGGTGTTTGCTAGTATCCTTCTTGAGCTTATTTTATGTCAGGCTCTGTTCTATGGAATCAACATGAAATAACTGTGCTGCATTCTGAGACTGGAAGCTCATAGTCAGATTGAAGGTGGGGAGAAAGACTTCCTTCCTATGAACAGTAAGTAAGTGAATCCATTCTTGATGATTCTTCTAATATTTTGGAAATGATTGTAATTCGTGGTGCCCATAGCAGTAGCATGACCATGTAGCAAATTCCTCTCTACAATGGAAGGACACTTAATGGATCCAAACCCTCTTTTAAATATTTTTTAGAAAAAGAACCTGTGCCATTTATCACCACAAAAGACATTCTGGCCAAGGCCTCCTGGTGTCTCCATCATTCATGAGGGGTGAGTGTTGATTGTTGCTCAGACTGTACCAAAACAATTAGAATGTCTCACTCATGTGGATTCAATTCTACATGTAGTGGCCTGGATCTGACCTTGACTATCAATAAGTATCCTGTCTTAAATTCTTCCACAGAGTTCTTCATACCAAGGATGGGTGTTGATGTCAAGGATAATGACAACATACTCTTCTGAGAAAATAAGAGATAAAGAAATTTTGGAACTCTGCCTCCTCAGGTCTAACCCAGGTCTAGTATCAGACTTTAGAGGGAGGGAATTTTCCAGAAAATAACATGATTTCATTAGCACCTTCCCCTGTCTACCCTAATGCTTATGTCTAGAATGTCAGCAAGCTTATATAAATGACCTCTGAAACTATGCTGTTCTTTTTTAGTTAGGTTTTTTAGAATTTCATGCAATGTCATTTTTTAACTGAAAATGAATTCTTTCAATAAAGATATTCTAATCATGGTTTCCCCTCCCTCATCTCCTCCTAGATCCTCAATTGCCTATCCATTGAACTCCAGTCTATCTTTGTCTCATTCTTTAGAAAACAAATGAGAAAGTAAGACAAAAATAAATTACATCAAAACAAAAAGCAGAAGAAAAACCAAAGCACAAGAAACACACACTCTCAAACCTTAACAACACAAAATCAGAAACCATAATTAACAAGTGAAAGATCAGTAAGGTTAAAAAATATCCCGAAGAAACACGAGACTAAGTTTTCCAAAGCACCGTTGAGTTCATTTTCTGTCAACCACCTGCTTCTGGGCATGAGGCCTACCTATGTATAGTTTATACACCCAATGAGACTCTACCGAAGAACCAAATTTTCCTCTGTGAGTAGTTTTCTATTGGGGAAGGCTTCCAGGTTAGAGGTGGAAGCCCATATCTACTTCCCCACTCATTACTAAAATCCTCTCTGGCTTGAATTTGTGCAAGCCCTGTGGATGCTGCTCCAGTCTCTGAGAGTTCCTGTGTGTGTCAGTTCTGTTGTGTTTGGAAGATGCTGTTTCCTTTGCATCATCCGTTCCCTCTGGCTCCTAGTCTTGCAACTTCCTTCTTCCATATAGTTCCCTGAGCCCTGAGGGGAGGGCTTTGAAGAAGACATCTGTTTAGTACTGAGTGTTCCAACGTGTCTCACTCTCTGTACCCTGTCAAGTTGTGTTTCTTGGTGTTAGTTCTTATGTCCTGCAGGAGTAAGTTTATCTGATGAGGGCTGCATGGCACACTGAGTGATGGGAACAGCAGAATGCTGTTAGGAGTCATTTTACTGTTATGCTCCTTTAGCAGAAGAATAGTATTTGATTTTCCCTCAGGTTCAGGGCCAATCTAGTCTCAGGTTCTTGGCCACCTGAGCAATGTCGTGCATGGGTTCTATCTCGTGGAAAGAGTTTAAATCTAATCAGATGGTGCTTGGTTGCTCCCACAATGTTTGTGCCACTATTGACCAGCATATCCTTCAGCCAGGTAATCATTGTAGATTGAACAGTTTGCACCTGGGTTGTTGGTTACCTTTCTTCTCTGCTAGTGTGCAAAGTGCCTTCCAGTACCATAAATACTAGTCAGTGGAGGTGAAGGCTCTAGTTACATAAGAGTTCAATTTCTCTGTGTTCATGGAGATAATATAAATGTTGTTTTCAGCAATCGAGCATTACCCCAAGTTTGTGGAGAATCACTGACAGCTTTGGAAATAAAATCTGTAGTTATAAGAATTATAGCATGCCTATCAAAAGCTTCAAAACTAACCACCTCACCCCTCTCCAAATACTGCTCAGACCTGTGTCACTGTCTTACCCACTCAAATCTGGGGATTTATTTTTCCCTAAACCCATAAAGACCAATTTGTGTTGAGCAAATGATCTGGATGTCTAACTTTCCACTAGAGAGTTGTCAACTTACCAGAGACCATGGTGTTAGGGAAAACTATTTCTTGTCTCCAAGCAGCTAATAATTGTTAAACACTCCAGAGTTAGGGGTGGAATTTCATCCCTAGATCTGTCAGTTCTGGGGTGTGGTATTGTTTGGGCTTGCACAAGTTTTTTTCAAATTGTCACAGTGTCTGTGAATTAACAGATACTGGTTTCCTTGCAGTCACCCACTGCCTCTGGCTCACTCTTCCCACTCCATCTTTTATGATGATCGCGGAACACATAGAAGAGGTTTTGCATTATACATGTTCCACTTACGAATGGGAATTCTCCTGACAGTTTTGCACCTGACTGCCTATAGGTCTCTGTATTAATCATCATCTACTACAAGTAGAAGCTTCTACAAAATGATTGAGAGATGAATTAATCCATGGTTGTAATAAGGCATTATAAGTCAGTGTAATACTGTGTCCCTTTTGCAGAATAATAGCATAAGCTTTCTGCTAGGGCAGAGGTTTGCCATTTGTAAGTCTTCACAGAGTCTAAAGACCATTTCACAGGGGCCACATGTCAGATATTTTCTATATCAGATATTTACATTATTATTCATAGCAGTAGCACAATTGCATTTTGAAGTAGCAACAAAAATGATTTTATAATTGGGGTCTTCACAACATAAGGAACTGTATTAAAGGGTTGAGAGTAGTAAGACTAAATTTCCAAGATATTAACAGACAGTAAACCCCGTAGGGTGTTCTCAATGAAAATCCTCATTTTCAGGGCATGAACATCATTAGAAAAATTCCATCATTAAGCAAATGTTATCCCATTTAACAATTCTTTTTGCATATATTGATGGAAAATTCAATAGTTTTGTTACAATTCTCATACAATAGTTTAGTGAATATCATCAGTGTGTATAGTGGTAATAAACAAATTAGTTTGTAGAAACTGAACATATTGCTGGGTGGTGGTGGCGCATGTCCTTAATTCCAGCACTCAGGAGGCAGAGGCAGGCAGATCTTTGTGAGTTCGAGGCCAGCCTGGTCTACAAGAGCTAGTTCCAGGACAGGCTCCAAAGCTACAGAGAAAAACTGTCTTGAAAAACAAAAAAAAGAAAGAAAGAAAGAAAAAAGAAACTGAAAATATTGAAAAATATTTCACTTCTACATGTAGTGATTAGAAATGTCCATTTCCTCAAAATTTATAAAGTAACCCAATTCTTTGTTTTTATTTAATTTTTTTATATTTTTATAATTGCACATGTAAGTACTATCTATGTGTACATTATTTTGACTCCTCTCTTTTCCCAACACCTCCAATGTCCTCCCTACTCCCTGTCAACTTCACAATCTCTTCTTATTATCCGTGTATATACACATGTATGTATATTTGCATGTCTCTATATAAATATGCATATACATTATATATACTTATGTATGTATGTGTACATGTATAAATACATATTACATATTTAGACTATTTAATGTTGCTTTGTTTACAAGTGTTTGGGGCTGACCACTTGGGACTGAATAACCTGAATATCAGGGAACTTGTTCCTGGAGAAGGCTGATTCTCCATCTCTCAGAAGAATTTGTGTGCCTATAACTTTTGGGCAAATGGTGAGAGCTTAAAATTTTTCTTATGGTCACATTGGCCTATCAACTGGTGATGATGTAATGCGTATCTTATTACAAAACAATTTTGTTGTGATTTCATGGGTGCAGTTTCTCTGTCGTTGTCTGGAAAACACTGCTAATTACTAGGAGCCAGCCCCAGCAATAGACAGGTCCAGAAAGGATGTAAGGAGTCAGCAAGGGAAGGAGTGAGATGAGCAGGATAGTCAGGAGAATCTTGTAGCTTGACTGACCAGCAGCCAGAGTGTTTCTTTAATTATACAGAATTTAGTAAACAGAGATTGATTCACGTTGTTACAAAACATAGATCATTTAATTTGGGGGGTTGGGCATGTGCTTTACTTCCTCTTGAATATTTTTTAGTCGTCATTGATAAACCATGACAGAACAGGCTGACCTTTGCAATTATTTTCCCTCGTTGATAAAGTTATCTTTTATAACCATTTTCCTCATTAACCCCATAACCCAATTTTTGAGAATCTAGAAGCATATGACAGCCTGTTACCAGGCTGGTAGTTTGGGGGGATACAATGACACTAGAACAGAGAAAAATCTACAAGCCAGTTCAGTCCGATTGCCATGTTCCAAACAGTGTATTATTTAATCTTAATGGTCAAAATGTCAAATAAAAATCCTCAGGCCAAAATTGCTACAGTTATTATTTAAATTCCAGCATAAGACAATGTTTACATTTTATATATTTATATGATTTGTGTGTGTGTGAGTGTGTGTGTGTGTGTGTGTGAGAGAGAGAGAGAGAGAGAGAGAGAGAGAGAGAGAGAGTATGTGTGTGTTTAGATAGAGTTATGTCATCAAAGAGGCTTCTTCCAGCCACTGATGGAAACAGATGCAGAGACCCACAGTCAAACATTAGGCAGAGCTCAGGGAATCCTACGTAAGATAGGGAGAAAGGGATCTAAGAGCCAGAGGAGCCAAAGATACCTCAAGAAAACCCACAGAATCAACTAACCAGGGCTCATAGGGGCTCACAGAGACTGAACTGACAACCAGGGAGCCTGCATAGGACTGGCTGGGCACTCTGCATGTATGGGACAGTTGTGTAGCTTGGTCTTCTGAGAGACTCCTAAAAGTGGGAACAGGGGCTGTCTCTGACTCCTTTGCTGACTTTTAGTACCGACTCCTCATACTGGGTCACCTTGCCTAGCCTTAATAGATGGGGAGGTGCTTAGTCTTGCTGCAATTTGATATTTTTACGGGATATCCATGGGAGGCCTGTCCTTTGATGAACAGAAAAGAAGGAGTGGGGTCAAAGACAAGGGGCAGAGGGGAAGTGGGATGGACTGGGACATGAAAAGGAGGAGAAATTTTTGTCAGGATGTAAAATAAATAAATATGTTAAAAATTTAAAAAGATATACTTAGTGGGTATTTGCAGAGGAATAAAAGTAGGAATATATGAAAAGGCTTTGCTTGACATAATTAAATAATTGTGTTTCTATAAAGGCAAAACATTTTGTATGTACATTAAAAACACCACCATTAATCATGCATTGAGTCTCTGATAGAGCCAGGTGTTTGGGCCTTCATTTGCATTGTGTTGAATGAAGGCAGGTGCATGGCAAAGAGCACTCATTGAGTGTTCAGAAACAAGAATGTAGAAGACTCCGTTGGACCTGATTCTGGAGCCACCTGATCTTTATTATTGGTCATTGCACACCTAAAAATTTACTGTGGCCAAAACTCTCAGAATCTCCATATTCAGGTTAGTGACTGGCTGTGAACCAGAGGTTAAGAGCACAGGATATGGAAAAGGATAGGCAGAAAATTCTGTCTCTGGTAGTAAAGAAAGCAATACAAATGATGCAAAAATACACTTTTCCCTAGCTTTTAGGCAGTCTCGGGGAGCCAGCTGAAGGAGAGAATGGGATCACAGTGGCTCACATCTCCATACCCTGACAAAGTTAAAAGAAATGAAAATGAGCAGGAGAACTATCCTGAAAACAAAGGTCAGTATATACAGTCCTTTGAGCTAAATCCGCTATCTGAATTGGCCTGGAAGGATGGGATGATACTGCTAGAATGATGTTCACTACTGTGGAAAGGAGAGTGATGGGTCCGACTATCCCAGTCTGGAGTGACTACCACCTAGGGCAAAGCGGAGTTAGAGCACAGCATCCCACCCAGGGCTGAAGCCTTTTCCATTCACAGTCCTGAGTGAATGAAGCAGTGCTAGAGGTGAACAGCTGAGCTGCTTTCTATACTGAGTTACAGACAGTCATTGAAATACCAAAATAAAATCAGTCAGTTATTATCAATTGCTTCATATACTTCAGGAAGATAAACAGGCACACTGAAACTTACTCAAGATATTTCAAAAAGCCACAAGAAAGGACATCAACATAGAGCCACAGTCACAGGAGGAATCTCTCGTTGTTTTGGAATTAATTGCTGTTTTATTATCTATCTTATGCCCATATCAAAACATTAGCCAAAGTGATTAGCAACAAAGTGAGTATCTTTTTTTGTTGTTGTTTAATAATATTTTTTCGTTTTTTATTAAATTTAAAAGAAAAATTTACATTTACTCCTCTTGTCCCAGG
>JAQHUG010000334.1:75312-92147 GCA_028555095.1 Dicrostonyx torquatus | reverse complement strand
TCACCTCTACTTCCTGTCTGGTTTTCCCACCTATACTCCCTACCTGGCCAATCAGCATTTATTTAAAACATGATTGACAGAATACAGAATTGTCCCACACCAATATTCTATGATGAATGTACCTCTGAGAAACAATAGTCTTTCCAAAATCTCAAACTTAAAAATCAAGAATCTACCCTTAGATTCATACAAGCAAACTTTCACAAGTTTATACAAAGAGATAGGGATAATGAGCCAGTTTGTAGGCTCTGCTATTATAAACCTAGAGGTTGCCTAAGCAATGAGTTATATTGTGTAGCACAGATCTCTCAATGCCAAGTAGATATTGTAAGCACAGTGTTGTCTGAGTTTCTGTCCTGCCGGCAGTCATTAAGTCCCAAAGAAATTACACAGAGGTCTACATTAGTTATAAACTGATTGGCCCATTAGCTCGGGTTTCTTATTAACTCTTATAACTTATATTAACCCATTATTCTTGTCTATGTTAGCCACATGGCTCAGTACCTTATTCAACGAGGCAGTCACATCTTGCTTCTTCTGTGGCTGGGTCAGGACTGTGGACCAATCTTTCCTCTTCCCAGAATTCTCCTGTTCTCTTTGACCTGCCTCTACTTCCTGTCTTGTTGTCCCACCTATACTTCCTGCCTGACTACTGGCCAATAGCATTTATTTAAAATATAATTGACAAAATACAGACCAGTGTCCCACACCAAGCACAGTACTCATAATTCCTAGTCAGCTTCCTGCTTCTCTGGGATAACAATGTACTACTAACCAACAACTACTTCTAGCTCTTCCTTTGAGTCATTAAAGAACCTCAAACTAGTCTTCAGATGTCAATACCCCATAAGTCAGATAAGTCCACATTAATGACCCAGTCTGCTTAGGCATTGCCTTTCCTCATTAGGTCTGCCACTATATTATCCTCTGGATTTCTTGTTTTAACATAGTATTTAATGTCACTTGTCTCAGTGTTAGACATTATTTTGATGAGGTCTTCACAAATTGTTAAGAGTTAACCTGTTTAAAATGGTGATACGAGAAAGATGGCATGTAACAGAACTCAAGTGGAGGGCTTTTATTGAGGGAAAGGGAATAGTGGGAAGGGGAGAGCCTCTGGGAACAGGAGTAGCAGAAGAAAAGAGGAGAGAAGAGAAGAGGAGAGGAGAGGAGAGGAAAAGAGAGGAGAGAAGAAGAGAAGAGCAGAAAAGAGAAGAGAAAGAAACAGTCAGTCATAAGTAGACAGGCAGAGACAGAGAGAGAAAGAGAGGTGGGAGGCTGATAGGAATATTTTAAAATAGAACGTAGTGATTGTGCAGAGGAGGTGCTCTTAGTAGATACAGCTGAGTATGTAGCCTGTCAGAACCCCAAGGGCGGGCCAGGAGAGATGCCTGAATAATAACATAACCTACATGAGATTCAGACTTTAAGTTATATTCAGTAACTCCCCAAATCATATCCAGTAAAGAGAATGTACAAATTTATTATGTTATTCCCAATAATATGAGAGTAACTTGTGTGCACAGTCTCAATATAAGGATCTTCATATATTTTGCAATATCAGGATTTTTTTAAAAGTACCCAGGAACTTCAAAGGATAAGATTCAACTATACCACAAAGTACCTTCTTGAGGTCACTACATTCAATCCAGGTAGGTGTCATACCCAAAAAGACAAAATTTATGAACCACAATTGACTGCCTATATCTAAGGTCCATTGTAGACTGACTCAATGCCCCCCCCACAAAAAAATGCTTCTACCTGTACAACTATAGTGACCCAATCAGAATATAACAGCTACTGGGAAAAGTTCATTGGCCACCATCCCTATCAGATAACTGTCACCTGATAAGCTCCAAAATATAGGAGCTACTTTGTATGGCATATTAGCAGGCACACCCACGAGGGGCAACCACCACCACTGTAACCCTTTGTGGAATATCTCCAAGTTCTGAATTTATTACTCCTTTCCTAACTAAACCCAGGACATGATACACCTAAGGGAGCAATTCTCCTGATGTATTTCCATGAATAGATGAACAATTATATTGAGTATAATATATTCAACATCCTGGACTTAAAAGTCCCAGAGGAAACCCCTGAGATGAATAAGGAAAGAGCCAATGTTCAAAAGGATCCAGTTGTTTCTTGGCTATATCCATAGGCATTTGACATTTCCTGCATGCAATGCAAGGCAAGTTCTCAAATGAATAGGATCTAACCTTGTGACTACTAGAAAAAACTGAATGGAAAGCAAATATCATTCATGTATGATCTAGTATAATATTTGTTTATTCTCTTTTTCATGAGAAAAAGCATACCACGTTAGGCCAACTGGCCTCAGTAAAAAAAATTGAGTTTTATTTCCTTCACTATGCACCACTATCTAGAATTCATCATTTGCTTTTCCAACTCAACTCTTGGATCATGAGGTACCATAAGAAAGAGACTATGACTCTGGCAGTCATAAGAATTGAGAATTAAGGCTCAATAAGTACATGGTCTTCATTTGATTAGAATGTCAGCTTTGATAGTGCTGCACAGGAAGAAGAAAAGGCAAGGAACTACTCTTTAGGAGGATTATATTGTGATCCTTACTGAATTACTACTTGGGAGACTGCATCAAAGAGTGGGATATAGATACAGAGGCCATTTGTATGGAGTTCCGCAATAAGAGGTGAAAGGCAGCTTCATTTCATGTGTAGATGGATGCTAAATTTTACAATAAAGAGCAGATAGAAGCTCAGTAGATACAAAATTGTTACTAAGCATGGGGTAGAGAGGATTCTGGCTAAGCAGACCTGGATGTACAGAAGACAGCTTCCCAGATTTATCCTTCCATGATGCCCATGCAAGTGAGGTTACTAAGACCCAATCTCCAGTCTCTGAAGTCAATCACTAAGGAACTGAAATGCGATCTGACTATGATTATGATTTATTATGAACTGAGGGTACTTTCTAATACCTGCACTACATGCCTGAGCCCACAGAAAGTACTAAATAGTGTATACCAAAGGAACACATATATAGTGATGTAAATGGGCTTTTTTTCTGAGCGTACATTTTAGTACAAATTATAATTGTTCTTAGTAATAAAAAACCCAGAGTCAGCTATCAGGAGTGAAAGCTGAAAGATCAGAGAAGCAGAAAAGTCAGCCTAACCTCTATCAATGCTCAGACTGAAGAGCAATACTATCTCTACAAATTCTCAGAATGAACGCTGTCATTCTGAATTTCCAGACTGCTCCTCAGACTGCATATGCACTTCTTTCTCCTCCCACCTTATATTCCTTTTTCTACCTAGCCATTATCACCCCTGTCTCCACCTCCATTGTGCTTGGATTAAAGACGTATGATCCTAAGTTCTGATATCATCTTCGTGTGATCTCTATTTCTCTTCACACATAGTCAATCCCATGTAACCCAAGGTGGCCTTGAACTCACAGAGTACTGAGATTAAAGGTGTGTGCCACCACTGCCTGACTTCTTTGGCTAATTAGTAGCTTAGCTCCGTGCTCTGATCTTCAGAAAACTTTATTTGTTACATTACAAACAACATATAATTACGTTTCCTCCTTTTTGTCTTAAGTAAAAAAGGAAGGCTACAAATAATATAAGAAAAACTTGATACAGTAAGTCCAATAACTATTTACAATATATACAAGCAATAAATATATCAACAACATCTAGTTCATTTGTACTTGACAAATTCAGAGAAAATACTCCATTATCTATCCTATCTTGGTGAATTCAAAGACTTTTACCTAATTTACTTTCTTTCATAATTTGCAATGCCATTCAAAAATTATCTGTTGATGTCTCTCAACCTTATACACTTTACATTTCTTTAGTGAGTTTCTTTCCTGAGTCTGGTAAACAAGGAAACTTTAGCTATAATTATCTGTTCTTCAACTCACTCAGAGATCCAAGAAAGAAACATTAATTGAGTAAACAGGAAGTACAAGCAAGCAACTTCCAAAAAATATGAGAAATGACAGAAACATCTGGTTTCCTAGACAGTCAAGGTTCCTATGCAATGCAGGGCACCTATCTTTGGCCTACTGGCCTAGCATATATGACAAACTTTTATGTGAAGCATGATATCCTGAAGGGCTAACGTACCTTGTCTTAGCAAAGTTCTGCAGTTACTTTCTTTTCTGTCTTGTGTGCCCAACTTGGACACTATACTGTCAGCAGATGAGGCAAGGCCTCTTTCTTGCGCAGCAGCTAACTTTTGCCACAAAGAAAGCAGACTCCACATGGAGTTTCTCTGATGTTTATCATCTTCTCTGAAGTAGACTGGTTCTGCCAAGAGCAGACATGTCTTATTTTCATAAAGAAAAAGAACCTATTTTAATAAAATATTAGTATCTGTAGTTCTTTGAAGTGGCAGAAGACATGCTTTTTGTACAAAATATATCTCTGTTTCACTTTGGAAGCATACCTAATATGACTACAGGTTTAATTGTAATATGTGACTAACTTGTCCAGTCTCTGTGTAATGGGAAAGTACAGGACTTGTCATAGGTCCTGGCTAGAGTAGGCTGTGAGGCTGGACCATCTCTGCTAGCTAGCCACCTTGACATTGTTCTGAGCAGTTTGTAGTTCAAAGCCAAACTTTAGGTGCTGTTTTCAGCTTAGTAGTGTTATTATAGTTCTGATGGAATCATTATTGTGGGGCCCCATGCTCCTTTTGGAGACTTCAAAGGTTGCTAATAGGCATGATCATGGTTCACTGCAAAAAAACTGAGAGTCTCAAACCTGAAATCATATACAGGAAGCTAGATGAAGGCTTTTTCTAAAATTACTTAGTACTCTATATGACTATTAATATCAAAACAAAAAGTTTGATATATATTCTAAGATTAACATATGTTATATATATGGTATATATTTTATATGTATTTGTATGTATACATATATGTGTATATGCTAATCTTATAAACTAGAGATAACTTTTACACCTTAAGAAAAACTTTAAAGGCCAAAACCAAAGGATTATGAGATTAGTGGCAATAAAATAATTCCTTAATTTTGATTTTTCCTCTTCCTTAACCAGGTGGCTCTTCTGACATGAGACAGAGATTTTAGATTTTACTTTGACAAGTATGCTTGGGTTTAGAGATGGAGAGAGACACGCTTCAACCACAAAGACAGCTTTAATATTTAATTGGACTGAGACTACAAAAAGACTTTTTAGATTATATGTCTATATAGAAAAACAGAAACAAGAATTTGGAAGGACTTACGAAATTTTATCCTGGAAATATGATATATCAATGGGCCAAATTCTTCTTTTTCTTGGGACACTCTCTTTGGATAATCCATCCTTTTTCTTTAGAACTGTCATTTGTTCAGTGGCCTTCAGATCCCTTAGGTGAATGTTTTCATTCACCTGAAAAGACAAAAATGAAACCTCTCCCAAAACCTAAATTTGGTGAGGTTCCATTTTGGCAAATTATATCTGATCAAATGAGAAGCGTTTGTTAGTCATATAACTTAACTTACACTGAATGGTTACAGTGTTTGATGAATTATCATCTCTTCTAATATATCTCTCCTGTTCAAATAGGACGATCATCATTTTTGATGGTATCCATAACTTTTCTTCTGAGAAAACAAAAGCAAAATCCCTTCCCCAATGTAACACATATCCTAATTTCCATTCTGAGATTAACATATCTTTAAATTATATTGGTTGATTTAATTCTCTAGTTTTTCTATTATTCAATAGCTGTTGTTCCTTGTTCATTAGCATTTAGAAAATTCAAAGTTAATTAGGCATTATGTAATCAATTTCTGTAGATTTTTCTAACCCCTTTCTGTTTAGTTAGCATATTTAGCTTGATTTGGTCTTTCTATAACTGCGTGTCCTGTAGGATTATGTGGGATATCTGTAATATGATTACATTAAAATAAGCAAAAAAAGTTTCATTTTACTAGAGACATGCTAGAGCATTGTCTGTCTTTGTTTGTACATTTAAACCCATGATGGTCATAATAACTTCTAGTGAATGCATAACTATCAAATCAATTTTTTTCTGAACTCAAAGCAGTTGCCCCTTGATATCCTGAATAGGTATAAATGTTGGCACATATTTAAATTTTTCAAATTCTACAAAATGAAACACACCCATCTGCCAGAATTGTATTCCTTTAAGTACCCTTTGGGTTACTTCCTGCAGTCAGTGGAATTTGGTTATCTAACAAAACAAGAATAATATTTCCTTGTAATTTCCTTAGTCTGTTGGCAAGTGATGGAAAATCTTTTTTTAAACTTTTGCTATTGGCATGATGTTTTTATGAAATTCTGAAGTGTCGGCACATTTACAATAAAGTTCATTAATTTCTTCATTGCCTTTACTAGAGGGCCTGGAAGATACATATGAGATGATGTGAGATAAATATGTGTTTTTTCTTGTAACTGAATAAATAATAAAGTCAACTCTACATCATCTTATTTAAATTCAGTGGTTTTCAATATGCAAAACAACTCATTATGCATATTTCAACCTGTATGTTGAGAGGTTCCTTAAAATCCGTTAATACCATGAAAATAGCATATAATTCTGAATTCTTAACATAATCATAAGTGTTTAGATCCACTTTACTTAAATTTTCTAATTTTTAACCTACCTTTCCTGATATATTTGCATCAGTATAAAATGTGGGGGCTCCAGATATTGGTGCCTTCTATACAATATGAGGAAGGATTCAGCTAGTTTTCTTCATAAGTTGAATTCTCTTGCTTTTGCAATAGTTTTTTATTAAAATCTCTCCCAAAAATATTACTTCAAGCTCTTTATCAGGGTCTATTTTCTGCCTAAAATTTGTCAATTTCTTCATCATTAAAGGTACTACAATTTAGCTGGGTCTATTCTGCCTAATTGATGAAGTCTCAATTTTCATTTTAGAATTAATTCAGAGACCTTTTCCACATAAGTTTTTAATTTTTTACTTAGTTTATGTGGTAAAAAGCTCCATTCTAAGATAATATTTTCCCTCTGGATTAAAATTTCTAGAGGGGAATGCTTGGAGGGTGATGTGACCAGAATGCAGTTAAGCTTCCTATTCATACAATCTACATGTGCATTCTGTGATTTCTCTTCCACCAAAGCCAGTTCTCTCTCACCTTCTGTTGGTAATTTCCTGAGACTATTTAAGTCCTTGTCACCTTCTAAAGTTTTGAACAAATTACTCAGTTCATCATGTTTTATCGCAATAGTGGCCTTATATAGGAATGTCTCCTAGCAATCTTTGGAAGTCATTAAGAGTCTGCAATTAATTTTTCCTAATTTGCACCTTTTGATGTCTAATTTTTCATAGATCAGTTCTATAGCCTAAATAGCTAATAGAATCTCTCCTTTGTATTTTTGAGAAACAAATTGCAATCCCCAACAGGCATTATTTTCTTTACTTCTTCAAACATTCCTTCTAAAATATATACATTTGTAACAGGTAGCAAGATGTCATCCATGTCATGTAAACTACAGAAAGAGGAAATTGCTTATGTATCACTTTCAACAGTTGACAGACAAAATATTGGTACAGGGTGGGGGCTATTTAACATTCCTTGTGAAAGAATTTTCCATTAATATCACTTATCAGGCTGAGAATTATTATAAGTAGGCACCATGAAGGCAAATTTTTCCATCTTTCTTGTAAAGGTATAGTGAAAAAACAATATTTTAATTCAATAACTATAAGAAACAAACCTTTAGGTAATATGGAAGGCAAAGGAATTCCAAACTATAGAGATCCCATTGGCTGAATCATCATTCTCCATTTTTCAGATTTCTTTTTAAAAACAATTACAGGAGAATTCAAAGGACAGGTTGATTCCTCAATATGGTGAGAATTGGATGATCGTCTACCAGTTGTCTAAGGTCTGAAAGTTTCTCTGCTGTTAAAGGTCATTGTGCAACCCATACAGGTTTATCTATCAACCATTTTAAAATGGGGTTGATGGTGCCTTTGAAAACTCAACAAATGTTGTGAACTTTTCTTGCACAACCTGAATGTTCAGTGACTGTTGTTTATAATACCTTGAAATATTTTTCCAGAAAAATGCCTTAATTTATGGTTTGTTTCTGAGGCTGGTAACGGTAATCTGAGTATTTTATTGCTGTAATAAATCACATCAACACAAATTCACTGCTAAACATATGGTATTAATTTTCCTCTCTGTCCTTCTAGCCTTATATATTTGACTCATCTCATGTTCTGTTTTACCAGAGATAAAGTTCCAGTGACTTAAAGCTGATTGTTTACCTTCTGAAGAGGCCAATTTGGATGCCAAGATTCTGGTACAGTTGTTGTTACATCAACACATGTATATACCAGACTTTCCATGACGTCACTTTTTGTATTTTTAGCTTTAGTCTTTGTTCATTTATAGAAGTTTGCCAGACTGCATGTATTAAGGTTTCTTTTGAATTTTTGGTTCTCTCCTCTATAATTTGTATCATCCATAGCAGTATGATTTCTTACAATAGTCATTAGTTTCTTTAATTGCTCTGAGAAGGAGTTTCCTCCATAATGACATGAAGTGACTGAACCAAATTTGGCATAAGGACCTGGAAGAGGCACCTCAAGAAGTTCCCTAATGCTAAAGACCTTGCCTGTTCCTTGTTAATCTAAATTTATTAGCCCATGCTTCTCTTTCTTTTCTGTTTGAATTACAACCCGAAAAAGCATGGTAGTAAGATTTAAAGTGTGTGCCAGCATTGCCTGGCTTCTATGGTTAGCTTGTGGCTTATCACTGAACTCAAATCTTCAGGAATGCTTTATTTGTTAGATTACAAATGGAATTTCAATTCAATACATGTCTATGTCAAAGTTAAATGCATCAGATAAGTAAGCTTGAGACTTATCAACTGTAGACAATATGAGAATAGGCCCATAACTGCAAAAGCCTGTATTAAAATGGCTCTGTCAGCACTCAGCATATGAGGCATTGAACATTATGAAAGTGTGTTGCTGTAACTGCAGACATGGTCACTTTGATGTCTCTGACACAGTCACAGGGAAGCTGGTACAAGATTGAGATTCTGGACAAGGGAGAGTTATACCCAGCAATATGATAAAGCAGTACAAGGTGCCATCATACTGCACAGAAGCCAAGACTTGAAACTGGGGGAATTCATATCAACTTAAAATGTCAAATCCAGGAGTTTTCATAAAATCTTTCATACCAGTGTTGGTGATGGGCAAATAGAACTCTGCAACCAAACCAGACAAACCACCCACTCTTTTTCTTACAACACCAGCACCACAATCAGTTCTGTCTTCAAGACAAAGACTGTGTTTGACCATAAAAATGTCACCTCACAAAAATGCAAAGAGTAGATGCTACATTTAAATTTAATGTTTATTTTTAAAGGAATCATTTGGTGCATTGGAACAGTTAGAAATCAATTCATGACAGGAATTTAAGACACAAATCAGTACAGGACATCAATTACAGCAGCAGTCATGCCTTACTAGAGCAAACATACCAGATTTCACCTCAATGACTATAGTGTCTTCTGCACACAGCAGAGGTTGCCTACTTTTAAAAGGATGGGGTTCTTTTGTATGTGTTGCCCTAATATCTTCCCCTCCTTCTTATCACCAGGCAGCTCACAACATAGGGTACATGGCATAGGAAGCAATTCCACAGTAGTTGTTCTGGTCTCTGGGAATCTTCATGTAGCCTTTTTCGCCCCAATGTTCACCATGGCTGAAAGAAATCAGGTTTTCCACTTAGTAGAAAAGATATGACAAAGTGGATTGTTACAATAACTCCACATTTGAGCACTGAGCCAGAGGCCAATGCAGTAGAAAGCATCAGAAAAGGCAGAGATGCAATTCCAGAGTACCAAGAGACATCTCACAGAAGACAGTAAAAGTCACAGCAGGGAAAATTAGGACATCTTCCATCCACAGGCTGCTCAGAAAAAAAGAGAAATAGAAAATTGATGATACAAAGATTATATTGATTCCCAAGAAAAGCAGTGACAGAATCTAAAATCTGGTTCCTATATTATATGTTATTTGCTCCAGAAGATAGAGATCAGAAAGTAATTTCAGATTACACAAGGATAAGGTTTGGGGTGTGAGTCCAAGTTCTCCTTAAAGCCAAAATGAGGCTGAAGATATGTTTCAGTGTCTATGAGCACTTGGAGCTCTTCCACAGAACCAAAGTTCCCTCCCTACACAGCCGCCATGTCAGTGAACTCACACTCCCCGGTAACTGAAGCTATAGAGGGTGTAGTGTCTTCATTTGGTCTGCAAAAGCATCTGTTAACAAGCAGCATTCACTCATAGAGACACACACTTACAACAAATAGAAGTAACTTTAAAAAACTAGGATGTTTTGCAGTCCATCTGTAACTGCAGAAGTCAGCCATTACTGGAACAAACTGGATAAACACACTACCAAAAATAGAAAACTCTAGGACCAGTAACTCTTTCTTCCTCAATATATAGGAACTGAGGAAGAGAACCTCAACATCAGGTCTACACACACATACACACACACACACACAGAGAGAGAGAGAGAGAGAGAGAGAGAGAGAGAGAGAGAGAGAGAGAGAGACCACATACAAAGAAAATGCTCCTTTTTAACTTAATTGTAACTGCTTTCTGTGACTTTCTGTGACTCCTACATAAACCATCACTATAAACATAAACCTCATTTGAAAACTAAACTGCAAATAATTTCAGCAATTTATACCTGTTCTTTACCAGCCAATATTTCCTGCCCTCTGACTCTTTGCCTTCAAAGCCATAGCCGACCAACAGCATACCATGGTTAGGAGAATCACGTCTGCATTTAGGCTCATGGTATATACCTGAAAAATAAATTGAGGAAGTGAAAAGCTCCAGAAACCTGATAATGACCATGGTCAACATTAGTAAGTGAGGCATTTTATAATTACACTGAAATAACAGAAAATCGTTCTCTATACCTATATGAGGTGGCTTTTTCGTATTTTGTGTTTTCACTAATAGAACCCAATTCAGGAAACCCTAACTGAACATAAATTACTTAATGCAAGGCATTCTTTATAATTCAGTTCTAAAAAGACAATCATTCCACACCTTAAAAATATGCCTCATAGAGAAAAAATGAAGTAAATAAGTTTAAACAATAATTATGAATAATGAAGAGCTGACATGGATAGAGATGTCATGTCACATAGTAACAACACACATGATTAATGCATGGACAAGTGAAAAATTTACAAACCCTAATGCTCACATCAAATTTTATACATTATTAGGATGACAACCCAGAGTGTTCCAAAGGGTTACAAACATTTTTCATTAAGGTCTAGAAAAACACACACTTACCTCCCGTATATTTTTTAAAAGACTCATGTTCAGCATCAATTCCAATAGCAATGGGCCCATGAGTTACTAAAGCATTCAGTAGGGCTTCTTCATTCCTTGGGACAACAAAAAAGCGGGCAATCTTGACAACAGAACGTTCAGCACGGTACCTACACAGTCCTTTCTTTAGAAAGTAAAGAGTTAAAAGATTTGGTTACTTTCATCTGCCTTCTGGAGAGCAAAAGTCAGAAACCCAACACTTGGCACTTTGCAGAGGACCAACTCCACATCTGGACTGTTACAAATCATTCTGGGAAGGAAATTGTTACTGGGAGATTCGAAACTGAAAATTAGCTCTCATGGCTTCAGTGACACTTTATTGGGCTTCCTACCTATAAGAAACTTTCATGGTACAGAAATCTGTATTATATGTAGAATGGTTTGCACATTCTCCATGTGCAAAGAATCAAGAACACCTACATTGAACAATGGAATCAGACAACCATGCAATGATGGATACTATTTGGCAGCACTGGTGGTGTAAAAGAGAAGTTCTACATTCAATGTGACCTCTGAAAACAATGGATTATTTCTGCCATTTTCTGCTTGCCCCAGTGGAACCAAAATGACCACCCAGTAAACTCACTTACCTTTGCTTCATATGGATAGGTTGCTTCAGCCTCCAGACCTCCATTGTTCTTTACATATTGGAAGGCACTATAAACTTTGCCTCCTCGGCAACCATTAGTGCCATAAGGTTTAGAGCAGTCTATTAGGTTCTGGACACTCAGTGGGATCATTTTGCCTATTTTCTTGACCAGTTGTCCTTCTATGGAAGCAGCCACAGTAAAGGCCCAACAAGCACCACAACCTAGCTGATGTGGGAAGAAAATATTGTCATCCACCAACAAATACTAACTGCAGTAATAACTTAAGCTATTGAATGCTTTATCAAAAAATGAACTGTTGGCATTTGAGTGATGCCTAAGTAAGAAGGATCGATCTCCACTGGAAGGAGTCTTATGCCCCAGTGAGTAGCTACACAAAAACACACAGATACACATAACACCATGATCTATTGGATGTCTGATGCAATAAATGTCATTAATGGAAGAAATTAAGTCTGGAGAGGTGTAGTTGGGCTATTGATGGAGGATTAAAGGTAAGTAGTACACGGAAATGATAGCTATGTATTTATATGTGAATGGGTCCTATAATCGCTAAGGCATGAGGTAGGGATTTCTCATTCTTTGGAACAACCAAGAAACATTTGTTACTGGCAACAGAATAGTAATTACAGTACCAGTGGCATTCAAGTTACAAGAATGTGTTTGGTGAATAGCATGTCGTACATTCAAACAAGATAGACATGTCAATAACCTGTTCCATCCCAGCAGTTGAGGAAGAAGTCATGTGATGTTGTCATACCTGTCTCCGCACAGGGGCAACATAGCCTTCTGTTCTCCAATCCAAAAATTTTGGGACTGTGATCTCTCGTTTCTGGATGGGTTTCCCATTCTTTAGAGTCAGAACTGAACTCCCCTTCATCATTTCCCTCATCTCTTCACCGGTCTTTAAGGAACAACACATAAAGACTCAATTTAAACAACAGAAGAGGAAAAGAATGAGTGTGGAACAGTTTGAGTCACACTCACCATGTCACCAAATTCATTCATCTCCACGGTAAAGTTGTTCATCCCCAGGCCATTCTCCTCACTAAGCAGTCTGATCATCTTCACATTTTCTTCCCATATGGATCTCCGATGTCTTTCTTCCTCCTGGAAATAAACAGAATGAATACCATTCATTTCTAATTACACCCCTGTGCTACCTGACCAAGGGGCGGGCTGCTGTACATGCCTAGAGGTCATGGAAGGATCTCGGGACACTGAAGCAAGCCACTCTCAGCACCCCAATGAGCAGAGACAGTGACCACATTGTGTTCATTTTCTGTTACATTAATATCTCAAGTAGGGATGGCATCTATGGTCTCTGTTATATCCATTGACCCCCAACAGCAATGAACATTCTCTACAAGGACACTGCTTTGAGTGTCCATGTGACCTACTTGGCTGTATGTTTTCTCATTGCTCCTTTTCCACTCCTCCCACTCAGCATCCAAACTGTAATCTGGTGTTGGAGCAGCTGAGGCCAGTCCCAAGCACAGGATGGCCAAGAAGACAGAAGTAGTCATGTCTCAAACACCTGTAGAGAGAAGAAAACTGAATATGAGAACACACCAACACTCTTGGAAAATTAAGCCATTTGTGCTAGATAAAATTATTTCAACTCCTCTCCCAAATATTGACTCCAAGATTTTTGGAAATGGCTAAATATTTACCTAGAGATGCCATGGATGGCAGTTAGTTTTTACATAAAATTACAGAACCTGTGGGAAAAATTATAGAAATTCAAGGAAACTGCTTTGTACTGCAAATTGACATGATCAGAAAGATGACTATGGGCATCAAAATTCAAATGCTCCATAACTAGGGTCTTGCAACAGTTAACTGGGTATTTGTAATGATACAAAACTTCTCTTGTGTGGCATCTGATCCAAAGAATTTGAGGTTCGCATTGCATTGTAGCCCTTAGTAATACGGAATAGGAGGTGGGCTTGTTAGAAACATTCCCTCTTGAAAGAAAACATCCTAGAGTGCCCCTCGTGCATATGGGGAAGATCAAAGTTACTAGCAGTCTAGGCATCACTGGAACTTTGCCACACACTCATTACCTCAGTGAGAAAAGGCTCATATGGAAAAGGCCCTGGAAACCATAGCCACCACTTATGGTAGGCTACTAGGTAAAGACTTCTTAAGATTTCAGGATCAGGCCCAGTGGGTCTCAAAACTCATGCTTCCTAGAGATCCTATAGATCTTGACTAGAGGATGCAACCTTATACTTCTATACATGACAATCATAAAAAGAAACTTCTTTCTAGTGGTGATGTTCAAAAAAAAATCTCTGTAGGCTGAGAATGAGATTACAATGATCCTGGTGTGAATGGTATCTGCTCTCTCTGGCCAGGACCAGACTTATCCTGAATTGGAACCTATACAAACTTGGACCCTGGAGGGGTCTGGTTTTCTCTCTGGCTTCCCTGCCCTTTTCTACCTCCACACAGCAGGGTTGAGAATCTGCCTCATTCTCCATGGAGTCTCTCAAGGCTTCTAGTCCAAGATCAATTCCTTCTCTGCCGTGGTGGAAGCAGGTCCTCACCTGTATCGAGCACTGTTTCCTCCGTGTACTCCAGAAGCTCTGCAGAGGTTGCTGAAGTGTCAGGATCTGGTCGTCAACATCTCACTCGGGCTTTATATCCCAAGTCTCTGTCTAGTCAGCCCTTACCATCAACATTTCCCTTCTTCTGATTGGCTACGATGGTAACTGGATTTGGGCCTCCAGGCTCCTAATAAGATTCGATCTTACTTGTCCCGGAGGTGTGGGTGTGGACTGCTTCCTGTGGATCATGGTTGAACCTTCAGAGAGGAAGTTGCAGAACCAACCTTTAGGCTGTGCATCACACAACATCCTGCCATTTGATCTTAACAGAGGCTCAAACTTGACATTTTAGGATGTTTCCTGGAAAAGCTGTATAGGATTTCAGCCTGGCACATAGTTTAGAGTAAGAGGATTAGGTTGCCACCATGGAGCATGCTGTCATCATAGTCTACACTTGTAGCTCCTGTTTAATCCACAGCTACACTGGGATGGTTTGAGAACACTAACTCTGGCATGCCTTCTCTTCAGTCTTACAGAAGAACAGAGCTAGATCTCCGAGAAGTCTAAAGTTGGAGGGGTGACTCCGTATAGCAAGTGTTTCTCAAGACCAAAGAGGAGAGAAATGAAAGTCCTAGTGTGCATGGTCTCATGAAACTATCCCACATTTCTCTGCTGGAGGTTAAGTTGAACACCCATTGCCAGGCACCATCACCTGTCAATATTTTCATTCAGTAACACATGTATCATCTGAAATTTCAACATTTACATTTTAGATATAAATCTCATTGTCCCTTGGGACTCCATCATTGTTGTACAGAAATCACCAAGTAGATCTCTGGGAAGATCATCTGCTTTTGGGAAGCTATGGAGTAATTAATCAATAATCTACCTATTCCTGTCAACACCCTCAGTACCCCTTGCTTCATTTTCTCTGTTTAGGATTTTGCCTGATGGCATGCATGGAGTGTTTTTCCTTACCATGGCCATGGTAGAGGAAATGTCCACTTTAACAAAATTGGAAGAGGGACCATTAAGAAATAAATCAGTCCCTTGTACCCACTGTCAAAATATCCTCCTTAATCAATTTATAAAATTGTCTGTTAAATGAACACAAATATATTCTGTTTCTGTAATCAATGTGGCATTTTATTGGGTCCTTTGATTAGGAGAAAAATGTATGCTACCTATTTACTCTATATCCTACACTACAAAATTTGCACAAAATCTAAACTCAACCAACACATTTCTAAATGTAATAGAAATGGTGGGTATTTACGTGATATAGAATAACCCAGTAAAATATTTATGCCATATAGAATAATCCAATATAATGACCATAAGTCTTGTAAATTCCTAAGTATTCATCACTTGCTCAATAAGCTTGGGCTGTTCCATTTAGAGTCTTGAGTATCCGCTAACAAGGTCTATGCACGTCCTTACTATCTCATTTCCGTTTAGAACACTGATAAGCCAAGTCACCACAAATCATTATTGCTATCTGATTACCCTCCAAATCTGATCAGGGTTCTCTTCCTCCATGGTGACCCAGGTGAAGTCTACTCATCCTTGTCTGTCTGCAGCAAGAACCCTGAACATCTGTCCAGTCAGACAGTCTTTCAACTCTGATGCTGTTTTGTTGTGATATTGTTGCATTTTCAGATATCCATCCTTCTCTTTGTTTGTAAACTCTATTATATGGATGTATGTTGAGCAGACCCACTTTCCCCACTCTGACATCCTTATATGTATCTCTAGGGTCCTTAATAATTTTTTCCTAGCAATGATGTATTGAGTGTCACAGAATAGCTTCTTCTGAGTCAGCACTTTGCTTGGATTTTTGCTATCCAATATGGCACCAGATGAGTGAGCACCTTTTCCAAATCATGACCATATTCTTGTAGAGACCTAGGGATCTTTTCAGATGGCCTCAAAACTCAAGTTGGTCCAGGAACAAGGTGAAAGGATCTAAATCTCACTTGCCCTTTCTAAGCTGCTCTAGCGTGACCTGACTTGACATTATTACCCAACATTGGAGAGGTAGGTAGGACCACCCTTCATCTGCATGCCTCATTTCAGTGGACACTTTCAAGAACAAGTATGTATAGAAGACACCTCATCATGTGTACATGGATTTTATGTGATCAGTGGCCACTCCATCTCTAAGATCTTGCTAGGAAATCTTTCTATTTTATTTATTTATTTATTTATTTTTGTTAAAAGCAAAATTTACATTTACTCCCCTTGTTCCCGGCCCTCCCGCTCCCCCACTACCCCACTGCCCTCCCCCTGCTTCCTTAAG
>JAQHUG010000334.1:41749-57757 GCA_028555095.1 Dicrostonyx torquatus | reverse complement strand
TTGCTTTACAGAAGCTTCTCAGTTTCAGGAGGCCCCATTTATTTATTGTTGCTCTTATTGTCTGTGCCACTGGAGTTTTACATAGGAAATGATCACCTGTGCCCATGTATTGCAGGCTACTTCCCACTATTTTTTTCTATGAGGTTCAGTGTGGTTGGATTTATATTGAGGTCTTTAATCCATTTCGACGAGCCAGTAGCTTTTAAGTTACCCTCCTACTTGGGTGGGGCCTCTTATACTATAAATGCCAATGTAAAGTGCATTTGGCCTCTCTTCCGGTGGCATGAATCTGTTCCCGTTTTCCATTCATGCAGAGGATTGTGATCTGTGAGTCTAACCCTAAATAAATAACCCTTTATTGTACTCAATTCTGAGCTAGTGTGGGATTTTCTTTTTAGTGTCCTTCTTGATTTATGGGTTGTAGCATCCACATATTATAGTTAATATCCACGTATGAGTGAGGACATACCATGTTTGTCTTTCTGGGTCTGAGTTACCTCACTCAGCATGAATTTTTCTAATTCCATCTATTTGCCTACAAATTTCATGATATCATTTTTTTCAAAAATAAATGTAGCCTTTATAACCAAGTAATAAAAATAAAAGCCATAATTACCCATAGCACAGGACAGGATAAAGGGATTAAATGAATAGTGTTACATTCTCTGGGAGGGAAACGGTTTTAAGAATTACAGTGCCTGGCATTTTAGTGAATAAAAATCAAAATGTTTTAGGCTGAACTAGGAATTGGTAGAAGGAAGAAATGGCTTGAATAATGTGCGGGTTAAGAGGGCCTCAAGGCTCACAGCTCCAGAGGTTAACACAGGAGGATCTATAGTTCAAGGTCAGCCTGAGCTAAGATAAATCTGTTTTTGGTTTGTTTATTTTTTAAAATGAGGGAACCTAGAAGTTCCCTGGCCAAAGGAGAGCTTCTGGTGAAATAATAGAAAAAGGAATGGCAGTAAAAACATAGGAGTGGCCCCTAGAGTCTTGTCTTAGATTTTTAGTTAAATTACTTCAGGATAAAAGAGAAGCAAGGAAGCTAGGCATGTGGTTCGTGCCAAGAATCTCAGCATTCAGGAGGCAAAAGCAGGACAGCCACTACCAGGCCACTTGAGCCATTAAGGGCCCCATCTCAAAAGACAGGGGATCAGCAGCCGCCAGCCTTGTGTGGTGCTGTAATCACCAGCACTTGGGAGTTAAGGGAAGGAGGTCCTCAAGTTCAAGGTCATCTTCAGCTACTGGGAAGTTCAAAGCTAGCTGGAGCAAGAGACCCTGCCTCAAATCAAACAAACAAAACCACCATCACCACCAAATAGCAAGGAAGTAAATAAATAGTTTCCACATTCCTTCTCTTAGGCACAAGCACACTGGCAATATGGTCCTGTTCCCTGCACCACTGGGCTGTCCAATATGAAGCCCTAAGGAACAAAGGGAACACACACTTGGCAGGTGTGTCCTTCCTGACGCCAGCATAGAGCTATGAATGCAACCCAACAGATTTGTAGAGGACAAAGTTACACCCAAATGTCAAAGGTTAGCTACCCCAGCTAACCCCAAAGCTCCTCCCAAACCAGAAGCGGAGAGAAAAGCAAGCCACGCCCCTTGCCATGGTACTTCCTGACGGGGTTCAGGGTGGCTTCCACATAGTAAAATCATCAAAGAAAACCTTCTCACAAAGCTAGCTCTTTAAAAAGCATGTATAAAATTATACATTTGGACATATACACATTATATAGAGCATATATAGGACTTTTGGGGTACTGTTTTATCTTCCAGTTTTTGGACACTCTCTTGGCTCTCCCTGACACTTGGCTATTCTGTCATAAAATCTACTAACTAAGGTCAATGATCATTTATCCCAGTACGTAGACTCTATCTATTTGGGTGGCCATGGAGAGAGGTCTCTGGAAGGTCTGATCCATTCATTCAGGTGGGAGGGAAGCGGTGTGACAAGCAGCCAAGCTTTCCAGAACAGCCCAGTGCCCATCCATTAAAACATAGACAGCCGGGCGGTGGTGGCGCACGCCTTTAATCCCAGCACTCGGGAGGCAGAGGCAGGTGGATCTTTGTGAGTTCGAGACCAACCTGGTCTACAAGAGCTGGTTCCAGGACAGGCTCCAAAGCCACAGAGAAACCCTGTCTCGAAAAAACAAAAACAAACAAACAAACAAAAAACATAGACAAAGCCCATGGTGCATCCAGTCAATGTTTCCGAGGGTCCCCAAATCAAGTCACATTGGTTTCTAAAGAATGTGCCATGTTTCAGGAGTCAATGGACAAGGGACACTTTGAACAATGATGGTTTTCGTCTGTAGAAGAAGCTATTGGAACTCTTTTAAAGATAATTTTAGGAGTCAGCAGCCTCCCTGGAGAATTCAGGAAAACCAGTAAGAGAAACTAGTTTTCATCTTCTCATAAAGTTCTTCTCCAAAGCTATTGACATTCGTTGTAGGGAATGGATGTTGTGCTTCACCCGGTCCTCCGGGGAGGAAGGAGACGCACTAGAGCGAGAGTCCAGCTTCTCCAGCCTGGGCTCCCGCTCATCTTCCTTGGTGTGTTTCTTGAGGGTGTTGAGCCTTTCCCCCTCCCTCCACTCAGCATTTTCCATCATCTCCTGCCGTTTCCGCTCTAATTCCTCTGCTGAGAGTTTTCTGGTGTATCCGGAAGTATGCCGCCTCTGGTAGACCTCCTTTTTAGGTGATGGGCTCTCTCTCTCTTTCCTGTTTACCTTAGAGGCATGCGGTTTGCTGGGCCTTGGGGACCGTGACTTTCTGTTTAGGGATCGAGACCTCCTGTCCTGGGACCGGTCAGCCATCACAGAGCCCTGCAGCCTCTGGTCACGGTCAGAGTCCCTCACCTGTAAGTCATATCCGGGGACTTTGGACAAAACAGGAAAGGAATTTGCCATCTTCTCTTGCGATCTGCCCTGGCTGTGCTCATCCTCGCTGCTGGAGCCATCACTACTGGAGCTTCAGTGTTTGTGTTTCTTGTGTTTCTTTTTCTTCTCCTTTTTTTCTTCTTCTCCTTTTTTTCTCCTTCTCCTTTTTTTCCAGACTCATTTGCAACAGCTCTTTGATTTTCTTCATTTTCACAGGATTGTTCAGTAACTCTCTTTTTTTCTCCTCCTCTTTCTTCTTGATGATGAAGAGAGGATCTTCCCGGATTTTGCTGGTCATGTCAAGAAGGGAATTGGCACCCGATGGGGCAAAGATAGAGCCTGGGAGGAGTCCTGTCTCAGAAAAACAGCCTGCTTCCTTCTCCTCCATCTTCTCAAAAACATACTTGTCAATGGGGCGACCCAGCAGGTACTCATCACGGTTCACCATCACACCAGGACCCTGGTACACCCAATCCAACTGTTCTTTCTTTTTGACAGCTCCAACATCCTCAGCATGGCGCTGCATCTCTTCCCAAGCTCTCTCCTCCCTGAGCTCCCGCTGCAGCTCCTCAATCTTCTTCCGCTCAGCCTCATGTTTATGCTCTGCCTTCCACACTTTCTCCACATTTTGAAGGGTCTGTGGGTGCCAGGTTCAGGTCTCTGCCTCCCATGACGGTGGAGACGTTCCTCAGTCCGTGGACCTGAAAGATTCAGAGAAGATGATGATATCATTTTTTTAACAGCTTACTAATGTTCCATTGTGTAAATACACCACATTTTCTTTACCCATCCTCAGATGAGGGACATCTAGGTTGTTCCAGGATTCTGGCTATGTGAATAAAGCTGCTATGAACAGAGTTGAAGAAGTGTCCTTGTGGTATGTATGAACATCCCTTGGGTGTATGCCCAAGACTGATACAGCTGGGTCTTGTGGTAGATTGATCCTCAGTTTTCTGAGAAATCGTCAAATTGATTTTAAAAACAAGTTTGCATTCCCACCAGCAATAAAGGAGTGTTCCCCTTGCTCCACATCCTCTCAAACATGAGCTGTCACTTGTGTTCTGATCTTATTCATTTTGACTGGTGTAAGATAGAATCTCAGAGTCATTTTGATTTGTATTTCCATGTTGACTAAGGATGTTGAATATATCTTTAAGTGTTTTCAGTCTTTTGAGGTTCTTCTGTTGAGAATTCTGTTTAGATCTGTACCTCATTTTTAAATTGGATTATTTCATTTTTTGATGTCTACTGTCTTGAGTTCTTTATGAATTTTGGAAATCATCCTACTGTCATGTGTAGTTGGAAAACATCTTTTCCCGTTCTGTAGGCAGCCGTTTTGTCCTATTGATGGTGACTTTTGCCTTCTGTAATCTTTTGTTTCATGAGCTCCCATTTATTAATTGTCGATCTTTATACCTCCATGACTGGTGCTGTGTTCAGGGAGTTGTCAGAAATTCAAGTCTTTGAAGAACAAAATTGTAGAAGATATTAGGAGATGGAAATATCTCCCATGCTCATGGATTGGTAAGACTAGCATAGTAAAAGTTGCCATCTTGCCAAAAGCAATCTACAGATTCAATGCTATCGCCATTAATATCCCAACACAATTCTTTACAGACCTTGAAAGAACAATATTTAAATACTCAAATTCATATGGAAAAACAAAAACTTAGGGTAGCTAAAACAATCCTGTACAATAAAATAACTTTTGGAGTTATCATCATCTCTGATTTCAAGCTCTAATACAGAGTTATAGTAATAAAAATTGCATGGGATTGGTATAAAATCAGAGATATAGATCAACGGAATAAAATTGAAGACTCAGATGTAAATCCACACAACTATGGATACCTGTTTTTTTACAAAGGAGCCAAAATAATACAATAGAAAAAATAAAGCTTCTTCAGCAAATGGTACTGGTCTAACTGGATGTCATCATGTAGAAATATGTAAAAAGATCTATATCTAGAACACTGCACAAAACTCAAATCTAAGTGATTCACAATATAAAGCCAGATACACTGAACCTGATAGAAGAGAACATGAAATAATAAATTCTTAATTTGATTTTTCTGAGGGTTTGGAACGTGAGCTCTTTTGTCTTGGATCTGTTGATAATTTATTACTCAGTTGAGTGTTCCACTTGTTAGGCAGCATTATCTACTTACTCACATGGGAGAGCTATAAACGCCCTCTTTATGTTTGTATTTCCTATAATCTTCCCTAATAACTAAAAAAGTTGACTTGGTATTGAAAAGCAAACCTAACAACTCTCTGAGAAAATGTAATTGTACAGCCTGTGATTTCTCTTCCTTTTCAGCCTGCACTTATGATAATACTAAATTTAATATCATTATGGGTAGGTATATTTGTTTGTTTGAATCTCTATCTTTTTGGTTGTGGCTCACAATTGCTACAATAGAACACCTTGTAGTAAAAACAGGGCCGAAGCAGCCAATAAGATCATAAGAGGGCCCTGAGAAGTCTAAGTAAATATAACCAGTGAAAAGACAAACAGTAAATTTCATTGGCCTATATTGTTTGTAAACTTAAAAGTGTGCCAGAGTGCATCAGTAGGCATTAGGATATAACAGAAAAGCTCCATTGAACTCAAAGGTGTCCATTGTTGGATGGATTGATAAAAAACCTAGGCAAATGTTGGATACTCTCTATGTGAGAACAAAGGAAGTAAGTGTGTCTATTTTCTCCCTAAAAGAGAGTTGGGTTCACCATTTCATCACCATTAATACTGAATATTCACTCAGAGTAGAGATGAACTCAAAGTTCTCTCTGATTCTGAGATCCCTTGTCATCCACGAAACAGAGAGACACAGTCTCCTAGAAATTAGAGGTTAACCCTGTTCCTTCAAGAGTATTGTATGAGAACTTTAGATTCCTTTGAGTCTGATCTAGCATCTTTCTGGGAAAGGATAGTAAGAATACTTGAAAACTTATCCTTTATTGATGGTGTGGAGAGGCTTTTCCTAAATATGGAAAATAAGGTCTCACCACTTTCTTAGCTATCTGTGGTAAGCTATTTGTGGAAAGGCACAAATCTCTTTGGCTACTGGATCCCAAATTATTACATCAAAAGTCTCAGATAGAAACAAAAATGGTTTCAGAATTTGATGTTTGTCCTACTGGGCTTAGGTAGTGCTTATTCTGTCCTTATCCTTATCCTTCTGTTTCTCCTTCTGGGAGTTTGGATGTATACTCAATGCTATTGTATGTTTGAAACATACTTTTTTTATTTTATGAGACCTCAAAGTTTAGAGACTGCACTGAGTGTACAAATGAAACTTTGTACACTTGAACATTCTTGCAACCTATAAAACTGCAGATACTGGCATGAGCTGAGTAGATTTTTCAATACCAAAGGAACCATGTCTTAAGTAGATTATTAGAGTACCTGCTGAATCAGATGTGTTTGGTTGCCATTTTAATGGAGAGAACTTATAACACCAAATGTCCTTTGTCAATGTCATGGGGACTAATAGCCACCATGGAAACACCTCTGGACTTGCTCTTAGGATGTTTCCAAAATGGTTTGTTCTGGCATCTGAAAACACGATGTGGTTGGCTGCACTCCACTGGGCTGGGATCCCAGAGTAAACGAAGAGGACATGGAGGACACCAGGAGAACACAGGCCTCTGAATCAAGTAGGCAGGGCTCATATGGGCTCACAGAGACTGAAAAGTCTAACATGTGGGCTGCATGAGTCTGCACCAGGTCCTCTGAGTATATGCTATAGCTGTTGGTTCGGTGTTTTGTGGGACTCCTAAAAGGGGGATCAGGTGTGCCTCTGACTCATTTGCCTGCTCTTGGGACTCTTCCTCTCGCCCAGTCTCAGGATGAGGGCTTTGCCTTGTCTTATTGTGTCTTGTTTTGTCAATTTGGTTGTGTTTTTCTTGGAGACCTGCTTTTTCTTAAGGGAAACAGTGGGATTGGATCTGGGGAAGATTAAAAAGGGGATACAGGAGAAGTGGAAGGAAGGGAAACTGTCATCAGTAGGGAGTATATTACAGATGAATCTATTTTCAATTTTTTTTTAAAAAAGGAGAGAGAGGGCTGAACATTAACATCCTTTGTTTTTTTCACTTCTCACCATTAGTGTGATGGGACCAGCTTCATGCCACCACACAGCCAGGACTTCCCTTCCTTCCATTACAGTCTCTACCTTCAGACTGTGAGTTAGACAGATCCTTCTTTTTCTGAGTTACTTTGGTAAAATGTTCTCTCACAATGAGAAAAGTAGCTTGCATAAGTGGTTTGTGATGTAAGTTCAAGAAGCCTAATGTTCCACACTAATACAGAAACAGTTCAGCTGAGAGATCACAGGAGTCATGTACCTCGCTTTACATGGTGATCTTCTACATCATGACAGTGCACAGAAAGTGAAAGGCTTTGGAGAAATCCACCCTCAAGGCTTGTCTTCCTTACACCCCTCCCCTCAAGACTTAGGAATCTATGCAAAGGAGGAAATGGAGAGATTGTAAGAGCCAGAGGTGGTTGACAGCTCCCAGAAAACAGAGCTTTCAGATGTGTCAGGGATGATGCATGTATGAACTCACACTGACTGTGACACTATGCACAGGGCCTGCACGAACTCAAACTAGACAAAATCCCAACACAGAAATTGGAAAGTGGGTACAATATGTCATGCCTGGAAAAGATCAATTTTCTTCAATGGAGTCAGGTTACTCACACACATTTCAGAGCTGACAAAAAGCTCAGGAGTAGTTGGGCAACCGAAACTGAACTGCTCTATTTGTTTGTGCTATTTAGGTTTGATTTGTTTTGGCTTCGTTTGTTTTGGTTCCGGTTTGGTGATTTTTTTTTTCCAGCGAGAAAAAAAAAACAAGAAAATAGGTAGATTAGAAGGATATCATTGAAAAGAGTTGGAGGATCAGGAAAACAATGTGATCAAAATATATTATATGAAAAACTCAAAATATAAGTAAACAGATAAGACAGTAAAATGATTCTAAAAAGATGGTGGTTTTCTGAGTTCTTCTTCCCCATGGCACAGACTTCTCAGGCTTTCTCCAACAGGCAGAAACCATTCCATAGGAGTTCCAAATCTCCCATTACTGGACTTCCTGTGGCAAATCAATCACAACAAAATAATTCCTCAAAACTGTTCAATCCATTAACCCAAACCAGACAATCCAGAAAGGAAAGTGGAACCATCCCATACCCCAAACATGGAACCCTAATCGCCTAGGCAGAATTAGACTCGAGCTCCAGGTCACATTGCTACACAGGGAATGATATTTATTTACGTGTTTGCCTGGTGACATATATGATTTTATGGCTAAGTGAAGTGACCTTGCCTTTCCCATTTCTCCTTTAAATCATTGAAGAAAACAAATCTGTTTGTGTAAGCCTTGATTGACTCATATTTTCTTTATGATTTTTGGTATTTTTAATTATGTGTATGAATGAGGGAGGTATGTAGGTGTGAGTGTAGACAGAGGTCAGAGGTGTCAGGTCCCCCTAGATCTTCAGTTGCAGGTGGTTGTGAAATGTCTTATGTACGTGCTGGGAACTGAACTTGTAACCTCTGTAAGAGCAATATGTGCTCTTAAATGCTGGCCAGTCTTCCCAGGCCTATGATAGACTTATCTTCTGGGTATAATTTTGGAGGACTGACCTGGACTCATTCAAGTCCAGTACCTGCCAAGCCAAAACGGAGGAACTGGAAAGAATGATCATTAGCTTATTGTGGTCTCTGTAAAAGACCTTGGAAAAGCACACAGAAAGACAAAGCATGTCAATGTCCAGTCTGACCATTTGATGTCCTTCATCTCTCTAATAAGGAAGGTCTTTCCTCAGACACCACCCTCAACTCCACGTATGGAAGGGCAACAGAATTATTTTGTATAGTCCTTATTGATATATTCTATTTGCAGTCAGACTAGTGGCTGATATTGATTTCCTGGAACCCACCACTAACTGTTGGCTGTAGGAAGATTTCAAGAAACTAACCCAAAGAAGATTACTTTTCTACATTATGCTTTGAATCATAAATGCAGTTTCTCTTGCACTCTATCCACATCTCCATTTTCAATTTGCCAGTTTGAATCAAAATAAAGGGGATCATTGATTTTCTTTTGTTTAAATGTACAAAGGTGTTTAAGCAAGTTAAACCATTTAGTGATGATAATATGAGTCAGCCAATCCTGACCCCTCAACAACACTAAGACACCCCTGCTGACAAAGCCCTGGCTTGCACCACAGTATAATCTCTCACTATCCAGAGAGACGCCTGGCTTGAGTGCAGGAGAGAGGGAGGGCAAAGATTGGAAGTCTTTTCAGACTTTTCCTACAGTGTAAAGTGAGTGGCTTCTGATAAACTGGCCAGAGACAAAGAGATGACATTTCAGAGAAATGAAAGCACATTGTCCCCTGACAGCAAGGTAGTAATTTTTTTAAAGACATATGAAAAAACACAAGAAAATCTAAGACAAATAGTAACTTTGATTCCTTATTTGTTCATTAAACCCCCATCTTTGCCTGTCCTTTTCCAAGCCTGAGAGGGGTTGGACACGGGACCATGGAGTCCATGGGCAGAGGAGATTCTCCTTGTTCACCTGTGGTATCATAGCCTTTCCCTTTCCCCTCAGGCAGCAAGAAAGTCTCACTGCTTGTGTCCAGCCAAGAATCTGGTGCTTTCTTACTTGATAAACCTATTATTTCATAGAAAATGGGCTCCTCTGCATGATGGAAAGTCTCCATAATTTTCATCAGACAAAAATAAAAGGTCACTAAGCCTCTCTAGATAGAATTTCTCTCTGTGTCTCCTCTCTGTCTCTCTCTGTTCCTCTCTGTCTCTGTCTCTCTCTGGCTGGCTCTCTCTCTCTCTCCCTCCCTCCCTCCTCCTCCTCTTCCTCCTCTCTCTCTCTTCCTCTTCCTCTCTCTTTCTTTCTCTCTCTCTCTCTCTCTCTCCCTCTCTCTCTCTCTCTCTCTCTCTCTCTCCCTCTCTCTAAGCTAACCTTACTTTGACCCATCCTTCTGCAGAAAAAGTCATGAAGGACTTGATATGCTTTCTGGAATGAAACATCACACATATATGGGGTACCAGTAAAAATAGCAAGGGCCAGGACAGTGGTCTTGAGAAAGCACAGACTGCAGACTGCATCCATCTTGGAAACTTATCTCAGGGACATTAAGTTGGGTACCATTGGATAGCACTGATAGATCCCAAACCACATTGATCAGAGCAGCCTTTCTGGACACATGACTGGGAAATCAAAGGGGAGATCAAATGAGCTTTCCCATCTTCATCTTCACTTAGCAGATGAACATCAAAGGATCCATGATAACTTAGGGTCCTTGTTGGCTTGCTTCTTGAGCACATGGAAAAACCAGACACTGAGGTGTTCAGAAAGCATGTCTTGGACTATGTTTCATCAAAGTCATCTGAATGTAGGTTGAAATGGTCACCAGACGGCAGTCTTAAATGCAGTCATCACACAATTAGACATATACTGAAGAACAAAGGGAAGCCCTGAGAAATGCCAAGACGACTCTAAGTCTTCTCTGACCTTTGAGATCATGCAGAACTAGATAAATACTTTCAGGGTTTAGATGCTGAGTACTCTGACATGGACAGGAATCTTAGAAGGAAAGTCAAGGATCAGAAAGTTAATTCTTCTCTTACAAGATGTCACTACTCAGTGGCAGATCCTCAAATATTCATCCTGACTTTCAGCAGTTTCAAAAATCCCCTGTTCAGGAGAGCTCTGTACCTGTCCATTATGTAGATGGCTAACTAGTAAGATATCCATCTTACTAAGATTCCCACCCCAGAAGGAATGCTCCCTGAGAGGGAAGTGTCTGGAGAAAAGAAAGGGATTACAGTGGTCAGCATCTCCTTTCTGCTGTCAGAAATGAAGGAAATCAAAATGAGCTAAGAATCTACACCTGTAACCCAGAAGATTTCCTGTCCTTCGAGCACCTAAACCAGATATGTAAATTAGTCTGGGAGAATGCAATGCAACACTAGAGGAGACCCTGGAAGCTTTAAAAAGAGCTTCCCATAGGACAGGGTATCCTGCACCATCATAAGGAAGCAGGGGGAGGGCAGTGGGGTAGTGGGGGAGCGGGAGGGCCGGGAACAAGGGGAGTAAATGTAAATTTTTCTTTTAACAATAAAAATTAAAAAAAAAGAAAAAAAAGAAAGATACTATTAATGAAGTAGAAAAAAAAGAAAGAAATACCTTGCTTCTTAGGGCAAAGGAGATAGAGCAGGTAACATCCCAACAAGAATGAAGCCTTCAGCAGAGATCAAAAAATATCTCAGCAGTAATTTTATTTACTGTATCATGAAGAATCATAGAAATATTACAATAAAACCCCTCAAATACTCTCAGTTGTTCCACATTAGATATGGGATGCAGTGGGAATGTATACCAACACAGAGACAAGATATAGGAAGAAGATGAGCTTCTAAAAGGCAAAGTTTTGACACAGTTGGATGCAGACGTTCATAGGAAGTATGAAAAAGTGATGGTTGAACCAAGCATGACTCTACATTCAAGCATGAAGCTACATTCTTCATTTTTCAAAATCTAGAACAGGAAAAGTTAGATGTTAAGGGAATGAATGGCTATGATGAAAGACAGCTTGACAAATGCTGTCAGGCTGAAGACACAGTCTAAGTTAGCCAGAAATATGATTCAGCTCTGGGCTGAAAGGACACTTTAAAATGATTATGCCCAGAAAATCAGAGGCCACCTTCTTGGAACCTGCCCAAACTGCAATGGAAACAATGGAGAAACTGATGCTCCCAGAATCAGATTTGTTCCCATTACTATTGTTCCCAGAGTGATTGGATTAAGGAATCCTGCCATGGCCCTTCAATATAAAGGAGATGGGTAATTTTGAGTGTTTAGGACCATAAGATCAGACTCATGATTGAAAAGAGAGAAAGATTTGGGGCCCTACTATTATATTTTTTGTCAGTCTAAAATGGTTGTACTATTCATGCATTTCAGACAAACTGATAATGCACTATTTTACTCAACTGCTTGTCTGGTCATGGGGAGATCTCCATTTCTGTCACTCCTTGTTGTGGTTTGAAAGAAAATGCCCCCCAAAGGGAGTGGCACTCTTAGGACGTGTGGCCTTGCTAGAAGAAATGTGTCACTGTGGAGGTGGGTTTTGAGGTCTCTTCCCTCAGTGTGACAATCAATCAACTTCCTGTTGCCTGGAAGATGCATCACTCTCAGCTCCAGCACCATGTCTGCCTGCTTACTACCGTGCTGGACTCTGAAACTGTAACCAAACCACCCCAAACAAATGATTTTCTTTTAAGTGTTGCCTTGGCCGTAGTGTCTTTTCTCTCACAGCAATAAAAACCCAAACTAAAACACTCCTACACAGCAGTTCTTCACAGTCCATACCCTATTTGATTGAGTCTTGAGGTCTAAGTTCAAAGTCCCATTGCTTCTTCCTCCAGGACAACAAGACCAAGGAAATAATATCAACATGTCAGTATGGATAAATGGAACAATCCATAGAAGGCAGAAGAGTCACTCCAGAGGTCATATACATTGAACATCCCTCCTATTTCCATATCAAAACCAATATTCCCCAAAGCATCAAGCCAGGGAGGGAAAATTCTCCACAGACAATGATTTAATGAATAAGAAATGATCCAAGCTTTTGACCAACACAGATACTGTTCACTCTGTCCAGGGTCTAGCCCGGTGATCTATCTGATCACCCCTACCCCATCACCCAGGGTATAACCAAATCTGATCACACTTACCTATGTCACAAGCAACCACTAGGTTTTGACAAGGACATGTCCTACCTGTCCCCAACCCACAGGTTCTCTCATGCCATAACTAACCTTTCCAACCAGCTAGATAGATATACTCTCATACTCAAGGTTGAGATCAGGATACACATCCTACATGCCAATGCCTATTACTCTGGCCCCCTAAGTGATGTATAACCTCTAGGATCAACTTATTTGTACATCTTCTCTTTTGCCCCAACCTTCTCTGTCCATATCATATCAGGCATAGAACTGTCACAAGAAGTCTGCAAGCCCAGATTTCATCACAAAAAGTACAAACAGTTTGAAAAAACAAGCCTGTATCACCCCTCGAATATCTAATAGTTCTGTAGAAATATTTTCCATGAGAATTTCCAAGATTAACAACAGGTCTCAGAATTTAAAAGAACATTATGAACTTCATCAACAAATTCCAAGAGTTTAAAGAAGACACAAAGCTAAATGAAATTGACTAGAAATGATTTAAGGAGAATAAAGGATTAAGTGATGCCTAAGAAAATACAAACACAGGACTGGAAGAAATGACAGAGACAATACAGGATTTGAAAATGGAATGCACTAGGTAGATAGAGCCTTTGAAGAGGCCTCAACCTGAAATAAGTATAGAACTAAAAATCCAGAGGACTCAAAGGAACGGTTTACAATAAAATGGATTAAAAGGAGGATATATTATTAGGACTCAAAGATAAAGAAGAAAATCTAGACCAAATAAGCAAGGAATATTAAAAATTAAAACAATGGAAAGTAACAAATAAGAAATGTCAAACATCAAGAAAAGTCCAAACTTTCTAATTCTATGTATAGAGGAAGAAGAAAAAACACAAATAATCAGTATAGACCAGGCATTCAACATCATTGCAGAAAACTTCCTCAAACTAAGGAAAGACATGTCCATATAGCTACAAACACAGAAAACACCAAAAAGGCAAGTCCTGAAAAGAAATGCTCCCTGGCATATCATAATCAACACATTAATAATACAGGACAAAAAGGTGTACTAAAAGCCACAAGTGAAAAAAATCAAGTTAGATAAAACCCACCAGTATAGTAAGTTATTTTTCAACAAAAACTTTGAAAGTTAGAAGAGCCTGGTGTGTACCATGAAAGTCAATCTAAACAAGTCTACCCAGCAAAACTGTTCACCATAGCTGAATGGGAATGAAAAACTTTTCCATGATATAAACAGCCTGAAAACATGTGTACAAACAAAACCGGAAGAAAATACCGGAAATTTTATTTCATGATAAAGAGAGGAATGAGCATAGCCACAAGACTATGGAAAGAAATGGGAACCGTAATAACTAAAGCACAAAGTAAGAACCAAGGAGAACACAAACAACAAAACTCAACAGTATAATGACCGCAATTAACATACACATTTTCCTTATAGTTAAATGTAATGACTTTAATTATCTAATCAAAAGATATAGAATGAATGGCTCAAGAAATAAAACCCAGAGGCCACTCTGGCCAGGGAAATAGGTAGATGGACTGCAGATCTTCACCTCTCCCCCTGCCCCTCCAAATACAATCCCACAGTCTCATTCCCAGGTCCTCAGAATGTAGCCTTCCTCCTTCCCCACACCCCACCCCCATGCCCATTTCCAGTGGATCCCACAGATCTTCCCCACCTAAGTTCCTTCTCCTGACTCTTTGCTCTATCCCAACCGGCATCTCGAGCAGGCACTCTCTGGGAGCACACTGGCCACAGGGGCTACTCTGGCCAGGGAAGTATGTAGACTAACTGCAGATCTTCAACTTTCTCTCTTCTCCAATTCCATTGTGATGCTCAGCTCTAAAGCAGAACACCTGCTGTGGCCTCCATTCCCCCACTGCACCCATTTCCCCTGAAACACAGGGATTTTTCCTCCAAACATCATTCCCTCAACCTGCTTTGCCTCATTCCCCAACTCAAGCAGATGCTCCCTGGGAACACATGGGCCATTCTCGCCTGGGAAGCAGGTAAGCCAACTACAGATATCCACCTCTCCCTCCATTCCTTCAAGCCCAAAATCCCAGTCTCATCAAAAAGCCCAGTAGCAATCTTACCACCAGCTCTGCAGCAGACCTTCGGATATCACCTCTCCTCACCCCCTACCCCCATTCCCAGGGGACAAACTAAGCAGATCCTGGTGGAACACTGCTTTCCTCCCTCTTGTGAGCCCCTCCACTGCCTAAGTGTCATGTCCTTAATACCCCAAAACACATTATTTGGAGCCTCCTGTGGCCAGACCTATTAAGAGGCAGAAAATTTTTCTACAGGCAACACACAGCCACAACACTCTACTGAGAACCAGAGAAGAAAGAGAAAACAAGCAAAAAACACCCATCCAACAAAAAAACAGGTATCAGCATCTAGAACTGCATTCTTCCCAATCACAAAAGCTTAGACAACAGCAAGAAAACACAATCAATAACAACCAGGACAACATGTCTCCACTGTAGCCAGCAAACTGCTACAGCAGGCCTGAATATTCCAACATATTTGAATTATAACTAAAAATAACTTAAAATGCCTTTTATGAATATGATAGAGGTCCTTAAAGAGGAAACAAATAAATTTCTTAAAAGTCTATAAAAATATGAGCAAACAATGGAAAGAAATTAATAAAACTATTAAAGACATAAAAGTAGAAAAAGAATCAATGAAGAAAACCCAAACTGAGTGAAATTTGGAGATGAAAAAATTTAGGAACTTGAACAGAAAGCTCAGAGACAAACTTCATCAACAAAATATAAGAAATGGAATAGAGAAATCGAGGAAGGAAAGAAACATGAATCAAAGGCACAGAAGATATTTTCAACAAAATCATAGAAGAAAATGTCCTTAGTCTAAAGAAAAATATGGCTTTCAATGTGCAAAATAACATATAAAATTCTAAAGAGAATGGACCAGGTCAGAAAGCCCTTCAGCAATAATAATCAGAGCACTAATATTATAAAAAGAAGAAAGAACATTAAAAGCTGCAAAAAAATGCAGAACTATTAGAATTACGCCTTATTTCTCAATGAAGACTCTAAAAGCCAGAAGAGCCTGGACGAATATGCTATAGACTCTAAGAGACCATAACTGTCAACCCAGACTAACATAACAAGAAAAACATTCAATCACCATTAATGGAGAAAACTTAACAACCCTTGACAAAACCAAATTTAAGCAATATCTATCTACAAACCGAGCCCTACAGAAATTACTGAAAGGTAAAGTTAAATCTAAAGAGGTTAACTACATGCAAGAACATACAGGAAATAAATAATCTCAAAGTCAAAAAAGAGACACAGACAGAAACACACACATGTGCTCACACATGCACACAC
>JAQHUG010000334.1:0-39914 GCA_028555095.1 Dicrostonyx torquatus | reverse complement strand
TTATAATGGGTTAGTTTAGATGTGAGAGGTAGCCAAGAAAAGGCCAGTGATAATGGGCAAGGCAGTATTTAAATGAATACAGTCTCATGTGGTTATTTCGGGCAAGCAACCAGCGGCTGAGCGGGCCAGCAGCTGGGGGCTGGGAGTTGGGTGCCGGGAACACAACATGCACCTCTCCCCCTAATTACAACACAGCAATACCACATTTGGACATATACCAAAAGGACACTCAGTCCTACCACAGATACCTTTTTTCAACCATGTTTATTGCTGCTGCTCTGTTTAATAGCCAGAAATTGGAAACAACCTAAATGCCCCTTGACTGAAGAATGGATAATGAAATGTGGTATATTTGCACAATAGAGTATTACTCAGCCATTAAAAACGGCACCATAAAATTTGCAGGCAATTGGATAGGACTAGAAAAAAAATCATCCTGAGTGAAGTATCCCACACAACAAAGAAATGAAAATATAGTATATGTTCTCTTATATATTGATGCCAAGTCAATGATAACTAAATTCCAATCTGTAGAACCACAGAAGGCATTTAGGGTAGGGACTAGAAGATACACATACATCTTGTTAGGAAGGAGGAAGAGAAAAGATAATTATGGATAGATGGGAAGCAGCTGCAATGGGTGGAAAAAGTACAGAGGAGGAAGAGAGAGGGATTGAGGAATCAAGTAAGGAAAGAGACAGCTAAGATAAAGGGGATTATGAGGGATAGTATGGAAACCTAATACAGCAGAAACTTCCAAATATATATAAAGATGATCTAAATGAAACTGTCAAATAATGAGGAGACAAATAGCTATCAAAGTTACAGCAAGCCACATGGCCAAAGAAAAGATTTGCTAGGTCAATGATGGCACAGAGTTTGTAGGAGTGACCAACCAACATCTGATTTGACTTCATTAAGGCCCACTCCACAAGATAAAAGCCATAATGAACACTGCTTGAGTGACAAAGATTTAACTAGATAGAAAGTTGATGTGAAAAGTCCTTCTTACATGTGTTGCTTTTATTGGTTAATGAATAAAAAAGTTGCTTGGGCCTATGACGGGACAGAATAGAGCTAGGCTAGAAAACTAATCTGAATATAGGGAGAAAGTAGACAGAGTCGAGGAGACGCCATGTAGCTGCTGAAGGAGTAACATGCCAGTACAGCCTAGTGGCGATACATAGATGCATAGGAATGGGTTAGTTCAAGATGTAAGAGCTAGTTAGACAGACGCTAGAGTCATTGGCCAAACAGTGTTGTAATTAATACAGTTTCTTAGTGATTATTTTGGGTATGGGCGGTTGGGAATGAACAAGCAGTCTCCATCTACAGAAAGTAAAATCAAATACCTCTAGTGTAAAAACAAAACAAACAAACAAAAAACAAAACAAATAAACAAAAAACACATAAAATGAGTTCTAATGATATTCTGCTATGCTCAACCATCAATGCCTTGTTTGGCCATCATCAGAGAAGCTCCTTCCTATATCAGATGGGATCAAATACAGAAATCCACACCTGAAAGTTACACAGAGAGTGAGAGACCTTGGAACATTCATCCAAAATCCTTCCCCATCAGAGTTTGGGAAACCTAGTAGAAGAATTGGCAGAAAAAGTATAAGAGTCAGAGATATTGGAGGACAGCAATGAAATGAGACTCACAAAATCAACATGAGCCAAGATTATATGAATTCACAGAGACAAAGCAGCAAGCATAGGGCCACACACAGGTCTGTACCAGGTTGTGTAAGTTTGTGTGTGTGTATAATATATGTATGTATGTATGTATATATATATATATATGTGTGTGTGTGTGTGTATATATATATATATGTATGTATGTATAATAGTTTCTTGTTTAAAGTTTATATGGAATTCCTGAGTGTGCAAAAATGTAGGACAATACATCCTGAGTCAGATGAACGAGACACCCAGTTTAAGCATTAGTTTCCTCATTGGGTAGGCCTTCCTTATTGCTCTCTGACCTTCCTGTCCCGACATAGTCTTTAATATCACTTGTGTCATTGTAAGACACTGTGCTGGTGGAACCTTCACAGCCTGCTAACAATTAACCTACATGATAATAATGTAGAATTTCGTCTTAGCACTTAGTTATAATAAGAGGATTTGTTTGCCACCATGAAGCGTGCTGTCAGCATATTCTCCTCTTGTAGTTCATGTTTAATCTACAGCTACATTGGGATCCTATGAGAAGACTAACTTGGCAGGTTTTCTTTCTGGTGTCACAGAGGAAAGCAAGTAGGTCTCAGAAGAAGCCCAATGTTAGAGGGGTGGCTCCACACAGGAAGAGTTGTTCAAGACCAAAGTAAGGGGGGAAATGAAGGTCCTAATATGCGTGGTCTCACGGCATTGTCTGACATTTCTCTGCTCAAGGTTAAGTTGGAAAACAGTCAATATTTTCATTCAGTAATGCATGCATCACCTGAAATGTCAACATTTACAGTCTTAGTTATAAATCTCAATAGCCTTAGGGACACCATCGTTGTTGTGCAAACATCACCAAGAGAACTCCAGGAAGACTTTATCTGTTTTCAGGAAAATGTGTATTTGTTAAGCAATACTCCTCACCACCCTTCACTTCAATTTCTCTGTTTAGGAATTTTCCTGATACCACAGGTGGAGTGTTTTTCCTTGCTAAAGCCATATTGGAAATAATTTCCACTGTACCAGTATTGAAAGGGGATGGTTAAGAACTAACTTAGTGTCCAATAGCTACTGTCAAAAATCCCCTCTTCACCCAGGTTATGTGATTTTTCTTGTCACATGGAGACACCATATTCTGTTTGTCCATTCATTGTAACTTGTTTTGCTTCCTTTCTATGTTACATCCTACACTGCCAAATTTGCACAAAATCCAAACTCAACAAATACATTTCTAAATGTAAAACAAGCAGTGAGGAATATTTATATCATACAGAGTAATGCAGTATTATGGCCAAACATCTTTGAAATATCGAATTATTTGTGGCTTGCTAAATAAAACTGGACTGCCCCCATTCAGAGCTCTGAGTTTCTGCTAATAATGTCTGCATGCCCTTGTATTATCTCATTTCACTCAAGAATCCTGAGAAGTCTAGTCACCAGAACTCATTATTGCTGTCTGATCACACTTTGAATCTGATCAGGATTAGCTCTTGCTGGTCTGCATCCTGAACACCTGTCTAGCCAGAGTACTTCAACTCTGATTCTGTTTGTTGCAATATTTTCTCTTATTTTCAAATCCCCACCCTTTTCCTTGGCTATAATCTCTGTTATGTGGATTTATGCTGACCAGCCCCACTGAGTCAACCTTATCTGTATCTCCAGGGCCCTTAATAATTTTTCCTAGCAATGATGTAGTGAGTATCACAAGGTAAGTTCCTCTTAAGCAGCAGTTCACTTGGACTTTCGTCATCCAATAAAGTATCAAGTGAGTGACCACCTTTGTCAAATCAGGACCATGTTCTTGTCAAGACTTAGGGATCCTCTAAGATTGTCTCAAGAATTGTGTGTGGTCCAGGAATAAGGTAGAAAGATATAAAGCTAGCTTGCACTCCCAAAGTTGCTCTAGCATGACATAACTTGACATTATAGCCCCCATTAGAAAGGTAGGTAGGACCACTTTCCATCTGCAAGCATCCTTCATCTTCATCTACAGTGGATGCTTCCATGAATAAGTGTGATTGTAGAAGACAACTCATCATCTATGTGCAAATTTTCATACGAGGTCATGACCAGTGGCAACTCCATCCCTGATATCTTGCTAGGAAAAAAGTAATACTCAAATCTACCCAAGATCTACTTAACCAAGCGCTCAGGTTAGTGCTGACCTCCCCTGAAGTATGGGGAGTCTCTGAATAGTAATTGTAAAAATGAGAAGATGTACATGTGTAAACAGCTCAGAACAAGACTGGGAACCTCACTAGTATTTCTCTATAAGTCCCATATTAAAAATAAGATAACAGCAGGAAGAATCATTTCTAACAATGCTTTATTCCCTTGACTTTCTGGTCCTCACAGAGGGATGTACATCCCTAGAAGCAGGTGTGTATGCACATGGGTCTTTCAGTATAAAGACTTTAACTGTCCCTTCCTCTGATTACCATAAGACACTTGGATTGAGTTTATTTATAATTTATAATTTATGTTTTATTTCTTCATTGAGACAGTATCTGACTGTTCAGTTAATGCTGACCTGGAATTTTCTGTGTAGACCAGATTTGCCAACTGACACTGATCTGACTGTGTCTGTCTCAGTAATGACTGATTAAAGACACACACTACTACACCGGTGTGTGTTTGTGTGTGCATAGTGTGTGTGTGTGATATTTTACTGAGTTTATATAAAACTGTTTTCATAACAAAATGATGATGTCAGTATTTATATAATATTAACTGAGTGTAATGCTTTAGTTAATGCTATTTAGTCCCAGAACATTTCTACAGTTCAGGACAAACCTAATATCTGTTCTCCACACTTACCCATTATAACTATTCATTCTCTATGTTCTGTCTGATGGACATATATTCTAAAACATCATATGAATCAAATTGTAGCATATTTAACTTGATGTCTGGCTTCTTAATTTGACAATACTTTTTAAATTATATTTTTATATTCACAAACAATAACTATCAGGTAAATAAGAATTTGGAAAAAATGCTGTGGCCTCATTGCAAAAGCAATAACTTCTTTTCTTCTTCCTTTCTATTTATTTATTTATTTATATATATATATTTTTTTTTGGTTTTTCGAGACAGGGTTTCTCTGTAGCTTTGGAGCCTGTCCTGGAACTAGCTCTTGTAGACCAGGTTGGTCTCGAACTCACAGAGATCCGCCTGCCTCTGCCTCCCGAGTGCTGGGATTAAAGGCGTGCGCCACCACCGCCCTGCTATTTATTTATTTATTTATTTATTGAATTCCCAAAGTTCAAAGAGAGACTTTGACAAGTTCTTAAAGTATTCCTCTTCAGCTGGGCTGTCACTGGGAGGAAGTTTCACTTCCGGTCTCAGTGGGCTGCCTCTAAAGTTGACTAAGCTCAGATCTGTCATTTCTTCCATGCAGCCTGGAACACCTAGCTTTTGTTGTTGCTAAGAACAATAGTCCCCAAGTTTTTCATATATCTGATTCTCTTTCACAGACATATTATTTCATTCCTCTATACCAAAATGTATGTAAACATTTCATTTGTTTCCATATCTGTGAGCCCGTGGGAGCCCTGCTTAGTTGATTGAGTGGGCCATGTTCTCCTGGTGTCCTCCATACACTCTGATTCCTACTGTTTTTCCTCCTCTTTTTTCTGCAGGGTTCCCCAATCTCTTAGGAGAGAAACCAACAAAGATCTCCAGTTAAGACTCTCTCTCTACATGTGGGCCTCTGATCCTGCTCTCATCTGCTGCTAAATGGTGTCTCACTGATGACAACTGGACAAGTCATTGATCTTAGGTCTCTGAACTATCCATTTTCAAGTTCAATCAGGTCATTCAGGTAGTGTATGGCATGGACTCCCTCTCACAGAGTGACCCAATTAAGGAGTTATTCAACACTCTTAGACATCAGGGAGACATATATCAAAACTGCTTTTGATATTTCATCTTAAACCTGTCAGAATATCTAAGATCAATAGTGCAAGTGACAGCTCATTCTTGCAAAGATGTGGAATAAGGAGAACAATCTTCCATTGCTGGTGGGAGTGCAAATTTGTACAGCCACTATGGAAATCAATATGGCAGTTCCAGAGAAAACTGACAATCAATCTACCTCCAGATTCAGTTATACCATTCTTGGGCATATATTCAAAGGATGTTCAGTCATATCACAGGGATGTTCAAGTATGTTCATGTGGCTTTATTGAAAATACCCAGAAACTGAAAACAACCTAGATGCCCCTAAAATGAAGAATGGATAAACAAATTGTGGAACATTTACATAATAGAGTTTTACTCAGCTGTTAAAATGATTATCATAAAACGTTCAGACAAATGAATGGAGCTAGAAAAGATTGTCCTAAATGAGTGAGGAAATCTAGACCCAGAAAGACAAACATGGTGTGTACTCATTCATAAACTGTAAAGAAAATGAAAACCAAGCAACATTTCACAGACCCAGAAAGGCTAGATAAAGAAGGATTTAAGGCAGAAGCGGGGATCCTCCTGGGAACTCGCTGGCACAAAATGGCAAGATCCATCCTCTTCAAACTTGACTATTTTATCATTGTTTTCTCCTAGTTTGATACATAAATGAAAATCACCTGTTAATCTGTTAAATTTATTCTTCTTTAATGTCATTTTAATTGAAGAGGTAAAGGGATTTATTAATAATTCATTTTTCTGGAAAGGAAAATGTTTGGTAATCCAATTTCAGAATTTTCTGAAAATTCCAATTTTAAATTGCCTGTAACATAAATAATAAAATAATAAATAATAAAAAAAATAAAAATAAAAAATAAATAATAAAAAATAAAAATAATAAAATCCTAGAGACAGATATTTAGATTTGAGAAGATCAGAAAAGCAAAGCAGCTAACCACTAGAGAGACCCTTTGCCTCTACCAAATCTTCAGACCGAAAGAGCGAGATCCTGTCTCCATGAATCCTCAGGCTCCACATTATAGTGAGTTCCTGTCTCTTCTCCTTTATATTCCTCTCTCCACCCAGCCATATCACCCCTATCTCCACCTCCCTAGTGCTGGGATTAAAGGTGTGTGACTCCCAAACACTGGAATTAAAGGTGTGAACCACTACCACCTGGATCTGTTTCTAGGTCAATCTTGTGTAGCCCAGGGTAGCCTTAAAATCACAGAGATCCATCTGTCTCTGTCTCCCATGTCCTAGGATTAAAAGTATGTGCCACCACTCCCTGACTTGTACATCTGACTAGTGTGGCTGATTTGCCCTCAGATCTTCAGGCATTTTGAAGTGAGGTGATAAAAGAGTGGGGATCCACAGGAAAAATTTTCTTCAGTATTATTCATAGAATTTATTTCTTATACCTATAAACTTACAACTGAGTTTTTAAGATTAAACACAACATTTTCATATAGACAGTCATGAATTTCCCCCTCAAAACCTTCCTTATCCTTCAGAAATGACGTTTCGCCCAGAGGCAAACCATATTAGCAGCTGGGAACTCTGAGGAAGTGGATGCAATGGTGATTATGGTCTTGAACGTTCCCACACATCTGGACTCCTACTATAACACTCCAAGGATGTTGATCTCTAGTTGACTACTGAACTCAGGAATAAGCCCCTCAGCAACACTGGGTGGAACAGCTGAGTCTCCCCACCAAAATCTTCCCTTTTCACTGTGCTGTTCAGGGAGTTCTACCAAGAGGAAGGCTGTAAGAATGTAGGGACGTGCTTACGGTCCTCCAAGAAACGTGATGGGTTGTGAAATACACTTCCATCCTCCTGGACTGCGGCCAGTGTAAGAGTCAGTTTGGAAGGCAGATTAGATTCTTCAGATGGCAATCTAAGGAGCAACCTGAGTCCATAATTACACAGTCAGGTCATCACCTTCCTCACTCCCTTAGATAAATGGCCAGGACTCCTCCACAGGGATTCTACACGCCAGTTTTTACAGGAAGGTGGATTAAATGTTGGAGTAGGAGAGCAGGGAGAATAGGGCAGAGAAGGCATGATGGCTAAGATATACTAATATACCTGGCTTTCTTCTTGACAAACTAATATTTCAGTGTGTTGGTAATCTTTCTTTTGTCAAACTTTGATTTGTCTTTCTTTTTACACAAGTTTGAGTCTATGAAGAGGCACCATAACTATAAACCTCCTCCATCAGTCTAGCCTGTAGAAATTTTAATGAGTCATGGAAATGGCTTAACTCACTGTGGAAATGCCATCATTAGGAAGTTGGTCCTGAGTTGTATTGGAAGCATAAATGTAATTCTGTGGACTCTGCTTCATTTTATGCTTCCAGGTTCCTCCCTTGACTTCCTACTTGGATTCTACTGATGATGGGCTGCAACCTGCACGTGAAATAAATCCTTTCCCCCACAAGTTGCTTTTGGTCATGGCATTTATCACAGCAATGACAGGTAATCATGCTATGCTCTAAAAAAATATGAAGCAACAGTGTTCCCTTCTTTGTACCAAGGAGTTTGAATCTAAATAGAAAAATGGGGAGTAAAGATCTTTAATGTATGTAAAATGAGCTGTGAACTATTCAAGCTCACTATGCAAAATATCTGTAAAAGTTTTCACTTTGAGGATCCCTGAACAGTGGCACATGTATGCAACAAATCCTTAATCACAGTGGGTGAACAGTGAGGTAGGAAAGACAGTAAGGTGGGGCCAGTCCTTTTTGAGAGTTCATGATGTGGGGATAATACTCAACAACACTTTTAAAAGCCTACCCTGCTATCACTTGTCTCAAAGGAGAGTCTGGCCAAAACTTCCTATTGCCCTCTATTTATGAAGCATGAAGGATGAATGTTGTCTGATACTCAGAAGTCTGTCCTGAATCATCAGAATTTCTCACATGTGCCCAACCCTAACACAGATCATCCTACAGCAACCTTGCCTGAATTTTCAGCCTGTCCTCTAATTGCTATTCTACCACAGAATCTCAAGAATAATAGTAAAGATCTCATATGAGAGAAAAGGAGATAGTGAAGCTGTTGGGACTCTGAAGAACCAGGTCTAACCAGGACACTATCAAGTTTTAGACAGGGTTCTCAGTGAATTCCATGTTTACATTAATACATTGGTAACAGGGCCTTACACAGCCAATCACTACAGAGGATGCACAGTGTCTAGAACATTAAGAAGCCAGAGAAATAATCCTTGGAACTATAATCTTTTCTCTAACTCAATTTTTGGAAGTTATTTAGCTCACTCCTAGCCCTTTCTACTTACCCTTCCAAATGTATACATCCTTAACTACTAGCCTTATATTGTGACATTTTTTAAGGCATCAAGACTAATTTTCATGCCTAAATAATCTTGGGTGTGTTCCCTTTCACTAATGTGATTGGCTTATCAGGGGCTACAGTCTTAAAGAACAATGACTCTGCCTCTCCCAGTAGCAAAATTTGTCAATAGCTCCATGCCTAAGGGTGAGACTTCATCTAGCAGAAATGAAGCTTCTAGTTCAATACCAGGTACATATCCCCTTGTTCTATGACTTAGGTATGTTTTGTTCTTAACAGCAGAGTCTTACTATCAAGTTCTTGTGGGTAACCAAGACAATGGCTGTAGCTTATACACTCTGTGGGTCTAAGCGACCACATTGGCTAAGGCCTTCAAAAAAATTAATCTGTTTAAGAGACTTGGACTTTGATTTATGGACATCTGAAATCTAGTATGAGCACTGTTGCCTCATTATGGGTAACTTCATTATCTCTCTCTCTCAACTTTATTCTAATGCATGAACATAATCTTGTTGTTATATAAATCTAAACCCATTTAATAATCTACATACATATACTGCTGAGCATCTCCATCATTTATCACTATCTTCCAAACAATATTGCAATGAATATTATTGCCCCTGTATCCACGTAGTTTTGGGCAAATAATGTGACAGATTAATTTCTAGAGATGAAATAGCATGCAGAACAAAATTCTCACAAACTGCACAATTACACATTGTGACACAAATAATCCACTATCTCAAAGTTTGCAAAGAAATATACCTTTTAATTTGTTAAAATTTTTATACACAAGTACTATATTTACCACATTTCTGCTTCTTACAAACCCTACATGCCCACCTACTTCCTGTGAATTTCATAACCCCATTTTTATTCCTGCTACATATGCATAAATATGCATATTATTAATCCATTTAGCATTGTTACAATGGATTTGTAGTTAAAGCTGGTCGCATACAATTGGGATACCGACCAGGGAGCTTCTCTTGAAGAAAACTACTTCTTTCTCTCTTTCAGCTACAACTGATTGCCTGTATCTCCTCTTCTATGGGATCCTTGTGAATCTGGCCCAATGCATATTGCCAAAACAATTGATGTTCTTGTTTAACCAACCACATTGTTGAGCTTTAGGAGTTCAGCTTCCCTGTAATAAAAGATACTATCTATCAACAGAAATCCATTTATTCTGGTTCTTCCATTGTTTCTCTCCTTTACTTTATGACTTTACTCAAGCCTCAGGTGTAGAGTTTGCTCCATGGATGTATCAACTTGATTCAGACATTTTACTGGAGCACTTCTTTGATGAGATCTGTACTTATCTCTTGATGTCAAATTAAATACTTAGACCACAATTAGGAAATTTTAGCTTAAGAAAATGGTAGTAGTGGGTTCTCATCTAAGGTATAAGACCTGTGGTGACATGGGGCAAAAACAGATACAGGTAGTTGACTAGGTTTAGAGTATCAAGAGCCAGTTCCCTCTAATGATGGACCTTACTTCCAATGAAACAGCAGTTGGTTTCCAGTACCAGTATGGTGCCCTTGGGAATATCTCTCTATGGTAGTCATTGTAGTGATCCATAGGTATCACAGCTAAGTAAAATTACCAAAAAATGCATTCCTATTTGCCTGTGTTTAGTATTGGTTTGTGTGTTCATGTATAGAGTGGGTTTTTCCCATATCCTTTTATTTTTTTTCATTCAAAAATTTACACTTCCTCCCCTTCTCCCAGTCCCCTCCTGCTCCCCCACTACCCTTTCTCCCTCCCCCTGCTTCCTTAAGAGAGGGCAGGGTACCCGGCCCTGTAGGAAGTCCAAGGCCCTACCCCCTCCATCCCGGCCCAGGAAGGTGTTTATCCAAATAGACTATGTTCCCAAAAAGCCAATACATGCGGAAGAGAGAGGGCCCAGTACCATTATCGATGGCTTCTCAGTTTGCCCTTATGGGCAGCCACATTCAGAGAGTCCGGTTTGGTCATATGCTCATTCATTCCTGAGCCAGCTGGATTTGATGAGCTCCCATTAGATCAGGCACACTGTCTCAGTTGATGGGCCAGCCCCTTGTGGTCCTGACTTCCTAACTCATCTTCTCCCTCCTTCTGCTCTTTGACTGAACCTTGGGAGCTCAGTCCATTGTTCTGATGTGAATGTGGGTCTCTGTCTCTATCTCCATCCATCGGGCAAAATTTCTATGGTGATGATCAAGATATTCATCAATGTGACTATTGGACAAGGCTAGTTCAGGCACCCTCTCCTCTGCTGCCCAAGTACCTAGCTGGGGACATCCCCGTGGACACCTGGGATGCCCTCTAGAGCCAGGTCTCTTGCCAATCCTAAAATGACTCCCTTAGTGTAGATATCTTATTCCCTTCTCCAATATCTACCCTTCCTCCATCTCCACCTGCCCACTCCCTACAGCTCTCCCCAGTCCTTTCCTTCTCCCTTCACCTTCCTCCTCTCCCCTTGCCCTACTCCCTCCACCTCTACCCCTACTCCTATCTCCACCCCGGTGCTTCCAACTTTTGCTCGGTGATCTTGTTTGCTTCCAATTTTCAGAAGGATATATATATATTGGGTTCACCTTGCTATTTAGCTTCTCTAGGCTTGTGAGCTATAAGCTTAATGTCCTTTGTTTGTGGCTAGGGTCCACTAATGAATGAGTACATTCCATAATAATCTTTTTGGGTCTGGGTTATCTCACTAAGGATAGTGTTTTCTATTTCCATCCATTTGCATGGAAAATTCAAGATGTCATTTTTTTTTTGCTGCTGAGTAATATTCTAATTCTAATTCTAATAAAAGTATTCCACACTTTTTTTACCCATTCTTTTATTGAGGGGCACGTAGGTTGTTTCCAGGTTCTGGCTATTACAAATAATGCTGCTATGGACATAGTTGCACAAATGCTTTTGTAGTATGATTGGGCATCTCTTGGGTATATTCCCAAGAGTGGTATTGCTAGATCCTGAGGTAGGTTGATTTCCAATTTCCTGAGAAACCGCCACACTGATTTCCAAAGTGGTTGCGCAAGTTTGTATTCCCACCAGCAATGGATGAGTGTTCCCCTTACTCCACATCCTCTCCAGCATAGGTGATCATTGGTGTTTTTGATTTTAGCCATTTTGACAGGTATAAGATTTTATCTCAAATTTGTTTTGATTTGCATTTCCCTGATCGCTAAGGAAGTTGAACATGACCTTAAGTATCTTTTGGCCACTCGAACTTCTCCTATTGAGAATTTTCTGTTCAGATCATTACCCCATTTTTAAATTGGGTTATTTAGAATTTTTATGTCTAGTTTCTTGAGTTCTTTGTATATTTTGGAGATCAGGCCTTTATCTGATGTGGGGATAGTGAAGATTTTCTCCCATTGAGTAGGATGCCTTTTTGTCTTAATGACTGTGTCCTTTGCCTTACAGAAGCTTCTCAGTTTCAGGAGGTCCCATTTATTCAATGTTGCTCTTATTGTCTGTGCCACTGGGGTTTTACATAAGAAGTGGTCTCCTTGTGCCCAAGTATTGCTACTTCCCACTTTCTCTTCTATCAGGTTCAGAGTGGTCAGATGTATATTGAGGTCTTTAATCCATTTGGACTTGAGTTTTGTGCACAGTGATAGATAAGGGTCTATTTTCATTCTCCTACAGGTTGACATCCAGTTATGCCAGCACCATTTCTTAAAGATGATTTCATTCTTCCATTGTATACTTTTAGCTTCTTTGTCAAATATTAGGTGTTCTTAGGTTTGTGGATTAATATCCAGGTCTTTGATTTGATTCCATTGGTCAATGTCTCTGTTTTTATGCCAATACCAAGCTGTTTCCATTACTGTAGCTCTGTAATAGAGTTTGAAGTTAGGGATGGTAATGCCCCGTAAGTTCCTTTATTGTATAGGATTGTTTTTGGCTATCCTGAGCTTTTTGTTTTTCCATATAAAGTTAGTTATTGTTCTCTCATGATCTATGAAGAATTTTATTGGGATTTTGATGGGGATTGCATTGAATCTATAGACTGCCTTTGGTAGAATTGCCATTTTTACTATACTGATCCTACCAATCCAGGAGCTTGAGAGATCCTTCCATTTTCTGGTATCCTCTTCGCTTTCTTTCTTCAAGGTCTTAAAGTTCTTGTCAAATAGGGAGACATAACAACAGACACTGAGGAAATTCAGAGAATCATTAGGTATTACTACAAATCCTGCATGCCACAAAATTGGAAAATGTAAAAGAAATGGACAGGTTTTTAGATAAATGCCATATATGGAAATTAAATCAAGACCAGGTGAACAATTTAAATAGACCTATAAGTCGTGAGGAAATAGGAGCTGTCATCAAATCCTCCCAACCAAAAATTGTCCAGGACCAGATGGTTTTAATGCAGAATTCTACCAAAACTTCCAAGAAGAGCTAATAGCTATACTTTTTAATGTGTTTCACACAATAGAAACAAAAAGGTCATTGTCAAACTCTTTTTATGAAGCTACAGTTACCCTGATACCAAAACAACTCAAATATGTATCCAAGAAGGAGAATTACAGACCAATCTCACTCATAAACATTGATGCAAAAATTCTGAATAAAATACTGGCAAACCGAATCCAAGAAAACATCAAAAAAAAAAAAACATCATCCATTATGATCAAGTAGGCTTCATCCCAGAGATGCAGGGCTGGTTCAACTTATGAAATCTATCAGTGTAATACATCATATAAATAAACTGAAAGAAAAAACATATGATCATTTCACTAGATGCTGAAAAAGCATTTGATAAAGTTCAACACCCCTTTATGATAAAGGTCTTGGAGAGATTAGGAATACAAGAGTCATATCTAAATATAATAAAAGCAATATACAGCAAGCTGACAGCTAACATCAAATTAAATGGAGAGAAACTCAAAGTAATTCCACTAAAATCAGGAATGAGACAAGGCTGTCCACTTTCTCAATATCTCTTTAATATAGTGCTTGAAGTTCTAGCAATAGCTATAAGACAACATAAGGAGATCATGGGAATTCGAATTGGAAAGGATGAAGTAGAACTTTTGTTATTTACAGACGATATGATAGTGTACATAAGCGACCCCAAAAACTCTACCAAAGAACTTCTACAGCTGATAAATACCTTCAGTATAGTGGCAGGATATAAGATCAACTCAAAAAAATCAGTAGCCCTCCTATACACAAAGGATAAAGAAACAGAGAATGAAATCAGAGAAACATCACCTTTCATGATAGCCACAAATAGCATAAAGTATCTTGGGGTAACACTCACCAAGGAAGTATAGAGTGGTTTTAAATAGGGTTTATGGCACAAGGACTGAGGCTGCTCCCCACAGACAGCCATAGATTGTTTAGTATCAGACATTGGAAATCTTCCTTCAAGTCATGAGACAAGGGAGTCCATGACACTCTAAACAATGTAGACAGCTATCATTGGTGGGAGGTGGAGCATTGGAGAAGTGAGTAGTCAGAGAAGAAATGCATTTTATAAGAAAAAATAATCTAATTTGTTGTTCTATTCTTTATATTTACTTTCAGGTTTTATAAAAATCAAAATCATATTCCTTGGCTAAGGCCTAGAATAACTGACAGATTATTTTTAAAGGCAAGAAAATTTTCAAAACCATCTTACCCTGTCTTGGCAGGATTTGACAGTTCTGCTTATCCATTTCCAGCTTTTATGTATTTTGTCAGTAGTTGAGGTATGGGCAGTTCCTTGCCCAGAGGCCGGTTTTGCCAAGAAGAGGACAAGCTCCAATTGGAGTGTCTTGGCGCTCAACAGTCTCTCGGGAATAGATCGGTGTAGCCAGGAGTGTTTGTGTCTCTTTACCACAGAATTTTAGGTTAAATAAAATGCCATTTTCTACAGCTCTTTGAAGAGGTTGAAGACTATTTATACAGAATATAATCTCTATGTATCTAAAGAACCTGATTAGTCTAGCTATAAATATGACAAACATAGATGACTATTGATCTACAATTCTCAATATCTATATGACTTAAAGACTAAGTGAATAAACAACTGTGTAATAAATGAGGACAATGACCCTCCAAATGTAAACAATTTACAAGTATACATTGCAATATGGTATCAATACATAAACAATATATAAGTATCTTAATCAGTGGTAGAAATGTACACTGTAAAATGTAAATATATATCTATATATATAACAATACATCAAGAATGTTTTAAACAGAGGTAGAAGCATATGCATGCAAGTTGGTTGCTTCAACACTGCAAATGTGACTTTGGGTGATTGCCCAGGTAGCCAGCTGTCTCTGTGACTTGTTACATATTTTGGAAGTTGTTTGATTGCACTTCCTAATCACTCAGGTAATGTTATTTCCCTTCTCAGATCTTCGATTGGGTTGAAGATTAGATAAATGTAGTTAGTTACTTTCTTCTCATGACTTGGCCAATTTATTGATTGCATAAGAATTAAGCTAGTTGACTGAGATGGAGGGGGGAGGGCCTTGGGCTTCCCATAGGACAGGGTATCCTGCACCATCTTAAGGAAGCAGGGGGAGGGCAGTGGGGTAGTGGGGGAGCGGGAGGGCCGGGAACAAGGGGAGTAAATGTAAATTTTTCTTTTAACAATAAAAATTAAAAAAAATCATATTCCTTAAAATTTCAAATTGTGCTATTTCCAACCTCATTTTATCATAACTTTGATCATTTTAACAAAATTTCTTACCCTACATTGAGAATCCGTGTTCCTGGCTCTTTCCACACAGTATTGGTATGAGTTAACCCACTCTTCACAATATCTTTGTATCATCATCTTTTCTATTGCTATGATAAACATCATGACCAACAACATGTCCTTCTACCAGTGAAGGGAGCAAGGAATGCAGTAGAGGCCTGGGGGCAAAAACAGAAGCAGAGACCCTGGAGGAATCTTTCATCTAATTTGTTCTACATGGTTTGTTCACTCAGCTTCAGCAATCCAAACATACCAGTCCAGTGGTAACCCCACATCAATCATTAATCAAGAAAATGATCCAAAGACTTTCATACAGACCATTGTGATAGAGTCATTTCTCAACTGAAGTCTCCTCTCCCAGATGACCCTAGTCTGTGTCAAGCTGACAGAATATCACCATATGAAACAAAACTTAAAGATTCATCGTCAAACTGATAAATACGACACAATAGCCCTCAGTGTTTATTGGGCTTCTTGGACACTCTGCGATTTCAAGCTTTCTACAGATGTGAACTTAAGATATATTATTTTTTCTCTATGTAGTAGATGAAGGACATATAAGTGATATAAATCAGTAAGGAACTAAGGAGAGTGACAATGGAGGAAAATGCCTAGCTTAGGCACATTGCAAACCTGAAGCCTTCATTCATTAGAACAATCACATAATCATATCACTAAGACCACTTCAAGTGATGTCTCTTCATAGATTATTCCAAAATTTCCATATCTTAAACATGAATAATTTCTGAAGTCTCCCAAATCCACAGACGTTCAAAGTCCAGTTGTCACTCACTGACAAGAACGGCATAAAATGACCCTGGGCAGGTTATAGCATTGGTTATAAAAAAGTCTTTCATATTTATATTAGGGATTATCTTAATTAATTAGCGGCCATCATATGAATGGTTCTCATAAGTGGCCCCAGAGCTCAGAAAAATCCTTTGGTGGAAAGGACCTAGGTTTCATAGATAAGCAATGTGGCTTCACTGAGGAGTAATTGTCCCACAGGGGACATTTGCTCACCAGTGTTGGTTACTATTTCCAGAAAGAATCCCAATGACTTCTCTGAAGGACTTCTTGGGAAGAGGGACCATGTAGGCTGAACCTCCAAATGATGACACTGGTGTTTCTTTTGGCTCAAGCCCAAGAAAGCCTCATCAGAATCTCACAGCAGACAGCAATCAGACAAAAAGAGAATATAGAAACATCAGTCAGACAATAAAAGTAAGTGACATGCTTGATATAAATTTAATGATTTCCTGTTGCTGTCTCTAACATGGGATCTGACCAGGCAAAAGGAAGAAGGACAAATGGAGACTCTACAGCCAATAATCAAGAAGGAACATGGAAAATTAACATACAGCCTAAAGACCATAGATGTGAGACTAACAGTCATTCAACTGACTTGGTGTTAAAGAAAAATGGCTTCACATATTAGTGAAAAACATGTTTGTTGAAAAGTCAGTTACTCAAAATATGACCTATGGTCCATAAAGCCACTTCACTAAGAGCCAGGTGGTGGTGCACACGCCTTTAATCCCAGGACTCGGGAGGCAGAGGCAGGCAGATCCCTGTTGAGTTTGATGCCAGCCTGGTCTACAAGAGCTAGTTTCAGGACAGGCTCCAAAGCTACAGAGAAACCCTGTCTCAAAACAAAAACAAAAACAAATTACACCAAGAAACCCTGTAATATGTGCTTTCACTTAGGACAATTTACTTGCCCTTTAAATTGGTTCGTTTTCTCCCTAGTAAAACTGCCTCCAAATTTTCTCCATGGCCTCCTTCCAAAATTCTTTCTTTGAGTTTTGGCAGAAGCAAGAAAAACTGAGGAGGAGGATCTATCTACAATTCTTTCTTTGTCTGAGCTCTCTCTAGGGCTCACTTCTACAACACACAAGGAGAAAAAGAACAAGTGGCTGGTGGCAAATCGGTGAGAGGCTAGCAAACGTAAGATCATCTTCCAAAGACCAGACTCAGTTTCTCCAAGCACTGTGCTCACATGTGCACCAGTTAAACCTATCCAAACATTCATCCTTCAAACTCTCACAAGGAGGAAAACCCAAGTCATTAAAAAGGACAAAAATGTCATAAACTTCTTCCTTTTGTTAATTACTAAAAGATATACATAATGAAGCTGCTCATGTACTCTCAGTCCAGCTACACTACACACATAGCACTGAAATAACAATGTAGTTTTGTTCTGTCTCTAATCTCTAAAGGCATCTGTACTATATGTTGCTATCTTAAATACCAATACACACCTTCTTCAATCTAAACAAATGCAGCCAAGAATCACCTTAGTAGAACTCTGGGATCAGGGAAGAGTGTAGGTAGGAAGAATAGAAGAACTTCCAGTATTCTTTGCCCCAGCAATGGAAAAAAACTGTGCTTATATTCCCAAATATTGTTTGTAAATGTTTATTTTTATTTAAAGGGGGATATGCTATAGAGATGGATACTTTACATTTGTATGGTTCTTGTTTTATTGATACAAATGTAAAGTCAAGTTTGTTATATATGTGTGTGTTTATGTATGTATTTCTGATCTTGATTAAGGTATTGTGTTTTTGTAGCTCATTTAAAAATATAATGTATAATTTAAAATATAGGTTAATAGATAGTCATCTATAATAATCAAGCTTGTAATCATGTTAATTAGGTTTCCTAGAGATATAGAGATATATTTCAGATAGCTATTCTTCAAATCTTTCAAAGACCTTCAAAATATGGCATTTAAATTATTTGAATAACTTAGGACTTTTCATGACAGTGCAACACATCTGCTCTTGGCAGCACTAGTTACTTCAAAAGGATAATTGACATTAAAGAGGTTCCTTATGGAGTTGGTTAGCCATTTCGGCAAGAAACTGCTCTTGCCTGGACTGCTTGACTGGACATGCAAGACCTGCAGAAAAATTACTGCTAAACTTGCCTAAATGTGAGATGATCATTCAGGGCTCCTGCTTCATAAAAGAGTCTGCTAGACATTCTGCAAGACACAAGAAATGTAATGGACAAACTTCCAGCATAGGTGGAACAGTCTTTAAAATTTTCTGCTTCATGGAAAAGTCTGCTGGATACTATGGGCCTGAAGGCTAAAGATGGATGTCCCAGTGGTACAAAAGAACTTTGGGTGATGTATCTAACACATCAACGATCTGGATTAGAAGTACATCTTCACACTTCAAATGATTTAATTTAAAAACAAAATCTCCAACCATAGAAAAATGTGATCAAAATATATTAAATGAAATACTCAAAATATAAATGAGCAAACACATAATCCTGCCCCCACAGTGACACACTTCCTCCAAGGCCACACCTACTCTGAGAAGGGCAAACTTCCTAATAGTGCTGCTCCCTAGGAACCAAGCATTCAAACTTTTGCGGGGGGGGGCATACCTATTCAAACCATCACAATCCCTAACTGTTGACTCCAGGAAGATTTCATGAATTTTAGCCCAGAGGAAATTGCTATTGCTATTCATGGGATTATAAATCAGGTGCTGTGGTACTCTGTGCATTTCTCACTTTGCCTGTTAGAATCAAAATAAAAGGGTTCATTATTTATTTTGCTAATATGCAAACAATTATTTAAGTAAGATAAAACATTTGGTGATATTAATAATATTAAGGAATCATACCCAAGACCAATGAACATAGACAAAGAGCCCCCTAGTGTCAAGGCCCTGCCACAGTGTGACTTGATGCTATACTGTTCAGGGTGACATCTGACTTGAGTTCTGGAAGGAGGGAGAATTCCTCTTCATGTAGATCAAGGGCAAAGACTGGAAGGCGGGAAAGGAACATTGCCTACACCATGAAGTGTGTCAACGTGTGTTAAATTGGTTAGAGAGAAATTTCTTAGAGAAATAACAGCACATTGTCCCCGACAGCAGGGGTTCCGTTGTTTAGAGGCAGGAATTTTGGTTCCTTATATAGCAGTCATATCCCCATCTTTTTCCAGGCATGGAAAGGAAACTAGGGAGTCCCTAAGCAGACGTATCTTAGCCCTACCCTTGCCCCTCAGGCAGTGAGGAAATCTCACAGCTGTGTCCAGCCAAGAATCTGGTGCTTTCTTATTACTTACAAACTTAGTAAGTCTGTTATTTGATATAAAATGGGATACATTTATCCTCTGCATAAGATGGAAAGTCTCTGTAATTTCTTTCAGACAAACAAAAAGGACCCTAAGCTTCTCTGTAAGGATCTCTCTCTCTCTCTCTCTCTCTCTCTCTCTCTCTCTCTCTCTCTTTCTCTCTCTCTCTCTCCCTCCCTCCCTCCCTCTCAGATAACCTTATTTTGACCCATCCTTCTGCAGAAAAAGTCATGAAGGACTTGATATGCTTTCTGGAATGAAACATCACACATATATGGGGTACCAGTACAAATAGCAAGGGCCAGGACAGTGGTCTTGAGAAAGCACAGACTGCAGACTGCATCCATCTTAGGAACTTATCCCAGGGACGTTAAGTTGGGTACCACTGGATAGCACTGACAGATTTCTGACCACATTGATCAGAGCAGCCTTTCTGGATACATGACTGGGAAATCAAAGGATATGTCAAATGAGCTTTCCCATCTTCATCTTCACTTAGCAGATGAACATCAAAGGATCCATGATGCCTTCTGATCCCTGTTGGCTTGCTTCTTGAACACATAGAAAAACCAGACACTGAGCTGTTTAGAAAACATGTCTTGGACTATTTTCCAATATATCCATCTGATGGTAGATTAAAATGGTCACCAGATGGCAGTCTTAAATACAGTTATCACACAATTAGACATATTGAATTATAAAGGCAAGCCCTCAGAAATTCTAAAAATAAGTCTAAGTCTTCTCTGACCTGTGAGATCACCCATACTTAGCTAAATACCGAAGGGTGGGCTTTCAGAGTTTAACCGCTAACATGTATTGGGAGCTTAGAAGAAAACAATCAGAAGGGGAATCTTCCTCTTACAAACATCACTACTTAGTGAGAGATCCCCAGATATCAATCCTGACTTTCAGAAATTTCAAAACTCTTCTACTCAGGAGAACCCTGTACCTATCTATTATTTAAAGGGCCAACTAGTAAGATATCCATCTTACTAAGATTCCCATCCCAGAAGGAATGCTCCCTGACAGAGAAGTGCCTGGAGGAAAGAATGGGATGACAGTGGTTCTATATGTATCTCCTTTCTGCTGACAGAACTGAAAGAACTCAAAATTTGCTGGGAAGCTATACCTGTAACCCAGATCACTCCCTGACATTTGAGCACCTAAACCAGATATGTAAATTAGCCTGGGTGGATTGGATGTGACACTCAAAGAGACCCTGATGGCTTCACAAACGAAGGTAATGTTGATGAAATAGTAAAAAAGAAATAGGGTGAGGGAGAAAGGGCAGGTGAATGCCCACCAGGGTGAAACCATCTACATTCTAATCAAGAATAGACATCAGATAAGACTAGACACAAATGACTGAGTACCCTTCAGTTATTCTCGGATGACACACAGTCCAGGTGGACAACATAATGATTAGATTATGGAAGGTTGTAAGAATGTATACCAACAATGTCTGGCTATATGTCAGGGAGAAGAAGATCTCCTAAAAGACAGTATTTAACACAGCTGGACCCAGACATTCATAGGAATGAAAAACTGGTGGTTGGACCAGGCATAACTCTGCATTCTTCATCATTCAAAATCTAGAAAAGGAAAAGTTAAACATTAAGGAAATGAATGAGTACAATGAGAGATGGTTTGCAAAGACTGTCTGACTGGGAACACAGTCCAAACCAGGGATGTGATTCATCTCTTTACAAGAAGGACACTTTATAATGTTTGAGTCCAGAGAACCAGAGGCCACCTCCTTGGATCCTGAACAAATTACAAGGGAAACAATTGGAAGAATGAATACTGTCAGAACCAGGTTTGTTTCCGTTCTTATCCTCCCCAGAATCACTGGATTCAGACCTTTCATACTAGATCCTGCCACTTGCCATCAATAGAAAAGAGACATGGGTAGTTTTGAAAATGGGTGACCATAAGATCAGATTCGTGATTCAAAAGAGAATAAGATTTGGGGGCCCTGCTCTTATTATCTTTTTTCTTCAGTCTAAAAGGGCTACACATTCAGTCATTTCAGTCAGGTGAGCTGATAAGGTGCAATTTTACTCAACTGCTTCTCTGTCCTTGGGGAGATCTCCATTTCTCTCACCCCTACATAATAGTTCTTCACAGTCTACACCCTAGTGGGAGGAGCTTGAGGTCCATGCTCAAAGACCCACTGCTTCTTCCTCCAGGGCAGCATGGCTGTCTTCTCCAGTGGAAAGTAATATTAACACATTAATATGGAAAATGGAATAGCCCAGTGAAGGCAGAAGAGTCACTCCAGAGGTTGTACATATTGAAGAGCCCTTCTATTTCCCTATCAAAACCAATATTTTCTAAAGTCTCAAGCCAGGGAGGGACAACTTTCCACAGTCAAAGATTTAATAAAGACTGATCCAAACTTTTGATCAAGCAATCCTGCACATCTTCTCTAGGGTCTACTGTTTTTTTTTTTTAATTTTGAGATAACTTATATTTAAGTGACTTAATTTCTTAGGGATGTTTACAAAGACGATCTTCTCTGAATATTTTTGCCCCAACCTCCAACCCTTTCCTCACTCTTTCATTAACACCATAGGAATGCGGGGAGGGCACATTTTAAAGAACTCTCATCTGATTGCAAGTGACTTGAACCACCACTTCCCTTCTTCTCTCTCCTTCTACATCTTCTTTTTTTCTGTTCATGCCTTGTCAGTGTTCTTATTTTTATGTTTTTAAAAAAGGGAAAAAACTATCTTTTTATTATACATACCAATCCAAGTTCCCACTCCCTCCCTTTTTCCCATTCCCTCTGCTTATCCCTCACCCCACTCCCCATCCACTGCACAGAAATGGTAAGGCACATTGCTTTGGGGAAGGTCCAAGGCCCTCCTCCATTATATCTAGGCTGAGCAAGTTATCATTCAAAGAGAATAGTGACCCATAAAGCCAGTACAAGCAGTAGGGATAAATCCTGGTGCCACTGACAGTGGCCCCTCAGTCTGCCCCAGCCATGCAACTGTCAACCACATTCAGAGGGACTAGTTTGGACCTATGCTTGTTCCTTCCCTATCCAGCTGGAGTTGGTGAGCTCCCATTAGCTCAGATAGACTGTTTCAGTGGGTGTGCCCATCATGGTCTTGATCTCTTTGCTCATATTCTCACTCTTCCCACTCTTCAACTGGACTTTGCGAACTCAGTCCAGTGCTCCAATGTGGGGTCCCTGCCTCTGTTTCCATCAGTTCCTGGCTGAAGGTTCTATGGTAGTATTTAAGACTACAGGACAAGGCCAGTTCAGGCCAAAACAACTCTGAGATACCATTTTACACCAGTTAGAATGGCTAAGATCAAATACACCAAAGACAGCTTATGCTGGAGAGGATGTGGAGAAATGGGAACACTCATCCATTGCTGGTGGGAATGCAAAATTGTACAACCACTTTGGATATCAGTATGACAGTTTCTCAGAAAATTGGGAATCAACCTACCTCAGGATCCAGCAATACCACTCTTGGGCATTTACCCAAAAGATGCTCAATCATACACGATGTCTTCTTGACCCTCCCCAATTGAATAGATTACCCTGGGTCCCATACCCAGTGCCATAGTGATTCTGGTCACACTTTCCTCTGTTATTAAAACCTTTAGGTTTTGACAAGTACCTGTCCTACCTGTCACCAAACCACAGTACCTCCAATGACACATGTAACTTTCCAGCCTGTCAGATGAAACCCCATATTTGGGGCTTGAACCAAGATGCACATCCTATTTGCTAGCCCAGTCCCATATGGCCACCAGAATTTTTCCCCTTAAACTGTTTCCAACTTCAGGGTCCAACCCATCTATATCATCTCTTCTTCCACAACCTGCTCTATCTAATAAGACACAGAAGTACCAAAAGAAGTCCAAACGCCCAGATCTTAAAATGAAAACTATATAAAATATTAATCCAGTATTTCCCCTCCTGTCCTGTAGAAATATTTGAAAACAAGAATTATCAAGATGACACCTAAGATGCATAACTTAAAAGAATAGTCATAAACTTCAACAGCAAATTCAAAGAGTTTAAAGAAGACTCAAAGAAATAGGTAACTGAAATTAAGGAGAAAAATGGCATGAGTGATGCCCAAGAAAACACAAAGTATGGTGAAAATGACAAAGACAATACAAGATTTGAAAATATAATGCACTAAGTAGATAAGATAGATATACTGTAGAGAACTCAATCTGAAATGAAGATTAAACTAAAAGAAAAACAGGAAATTCAAAGGAATAACTTACAAGTATAATTAAACAGAAGACAAAATATCGGGACTCAAAGATAAATTAGAAAATCTAGACCAAATCAGCAAGGAATGTGAAAAAAAGTAAAACATAGGAAAGGAATATAGAGAAAATGTCATTCAGAGTGAAAAGCACTAACCTCCTCATTTTAGACATGAAAGAGGGAGAAGAATCCCAAATCAATGGCATAGACCAGGTGTTCCATGTTTGTTGAAGAAAACTCAAACTAAGGAAAGACACATCCATGCAGCTACAAGAAGCACAGAGAACACCAAATAGACAGCGCCAGAAAAAATAACACTCAGAGCACATCACAATTGCAAAACTAAGTACGCATAAGATAGAAAGTGTATTGAAAACTATGCTACAAGAGAAAAAGTCCAAGTCAAACAGGTGAAAACCCATCAGAATAATAGCTGATTCTTCAATAAAACTTTGAAAGTTAGAAGAGCCTAGGGCAATGCTTTCCAAGTCCTAGAGGACCATGAGATGAGCGCCAACCTAGAATAATACACTGAGCAAAACTGTCTGCAGTAGCTGAAGGAAAGAGAAAACCTTAATCTGAATAACCTAAATTTGCATATCCAAAAAAAAACAAAATCAAAAGAAAAGGTACAAAATATTATTTCAAGCTGAAAAGAGGATGATCATAGACAAGAGACTATAGGAAGAAAAATGAGCAATAAGTACTAAAGCACAAAGTAAGTTCATCTGACAACATAAAAATCAACAAAACTCAACAACACAATGGCCACAGTTACCACACATATTCTAATAATAACTGAGTATTAGTGCCCTCAGTTCTGCAATCAAGAGACAAGGGCTAAATGACTGGATAGAGAAATAACAGCCACAATGAAAGGTACCTTAAGTGATAACTCATGCTGGAGAGGATATGAAGCAAGGTGTACTTCCACTGTTGGTGAAGTTTTAAAGTCACTATAACAATAAATATGATGGTTTCTCAGAAAAATGAAAACAATCTACCTCAAGAACTAATTATACTACTGCTAGATAGTAGTATATATACCCAAAGGATGCTCTATCCTACCAACTATATTCATTGTGACTTTATTCATCATAGCCATAAACTGAAACAACCTAGGTGCCCCTAAACTGAATAAAGGATAAAGAAATTGTGATACATTTACAGTGGGGTATTACTCAGCTGTTAAAAATGATATCATGAAATTTGCAGGCAAGTGGATGCAACCAGAAACAAAATCATCCTATGTGAGTTGCCTCAGACCCATAAAGACAAGCATGGTATGTGCTCCTTATAAGAGAATATTAGCTGTAAAGAATAATCAAGCTACAATCCACAGACCCAGAAAGGTTAGATCAAAAGGAGGACTATAGGGAGACAGCATGGGTCTCCCTGTGAATCAGAAATAGAATAGACTTTGTGTGTGGGCTGAGGTGGTTAGGGGTGGGAGCAAGAGGGATCATCTCCTGGCGAGAGATGGAGGAATAGAATGTGAGGAGAGAAAGCTGGAATGGAGGAGTGTGTGGGGGCAGTGTGGAAACCTGGAATCTATGAGGATGCCCCTAGTCAGAAGGAGGATACAGAATCCTAACCGGCCATTTGTAGCAACACAAGGCTTCCGGTGTGGGACTAGGTTTCATTTGGTTAAATTATTGGCTGATTGACTACAAATGGACTGGATATCATAACTGTAATTCTTATTTGATAACTGCTTTGTCATATATAGTTTTGCTATGTTAAATTCAAAATTGTTCTCTACAGATAGACAAGAAGGGGGAAATTCTGTGAAATTCTGTATACTGCATGAATGTCACTATCATTGATTAATAAAAAAAAAATTGATGAGCCAATAGCTGAACAGGATAGAGTTAGGCCAGAATGCCAAACTGAGAATGGGTGAAGAAGATAAAGGGCAAAGTAAAGATGAGCAAGCAGAACGTGTATAAAATGAGGTAACAAGCCATGAGCCACATGGCAAAGCTTAAATAGGAATATGGGTTAATTTAAATGTAGAGTGCCAGAAGCCATCAGAGAAGCAACAGTAACAATTGAAGCTCAAGGTGTCAGCCCACAAGGAGAAAACTCTCTGGTGGTTAAATCTTGTTTAAGCAAGGCTACAAGACCACAAACCCTAGAATGTCTTTGACTCTGCTCTCTGTTTGCATGGTTTCTACTGCAATGTCAACATCTCTAGTCTCTGGCATGGTATGAGCAAATGTGGGGAGACCTCCACTGCCTGTAATGTAGTGTGTTTATCTCATGAAAGCATGCAATCTACTGGGCATTTTTATCGGTGGATTGTCAAGAAGATGATCCCTCCCTAAGCTGTACTGTCGAATTCATAATAATAATAATAATGATAGCTTATGCAGAGTTTTGATGAATAAAAATGAATACAAGATATGTTTCATAGCTAAAACATATTAGTTCCACCTAGGAGCTACTTTATATCACAGTTTAGGTTGATGATTAAGGAAAAAAATTAATTTTCCCGAGGAGTCAGATTGGCTCTAATCCTTTTAATTGAGAAAAGATGTAGTCACAGGTTTCAGTGTGCACCATTAGCTGAAACAAAGCTTCAAAATAACTTTAGATTAAACTAGTTGCCTTGCTAGTAATTTTTAAGACAAACAACCCCCCCCAAAAAAAACAACCTAAAGGTCACGAGGAAACATAGCTTAATGGTCTGACTACATCCTGATTGTTGAGAGGTGACAAATGATTAATTCCTTGCACACATTCCTGACCTCAATTTTCAGATATGGGTGTATACCCTGAAGATTCAAAGCTCAGCTTTTTTATATATGACTGTTTTTTATATTTGGAAGTGTTGGGTTCTGGAATTACATAAGTATCAGGTAGTAGAACACTGAAGTCTAGAGACAAAGGTGACTTTTATTTAAAAAAAAATCACGGGAAAAGAAATTCTGACTAGTTAGGGCCATAGAGAATGATTTGACTCTGTAGTCCCAAGAAACAGCTACAAGTTTCTTTATATAGTCAAAGGTTACACACAGGGCAGAAAGTACATTTTGAGATTTAAAAAGTGTCATGGTATCACAGAGTCTGGGAGTGCCAACTCAAGCTGAAGCTAAGAGATTTACAATATCTCCAGAATGCTGACTAGAGGATTTATGGCTTTCCAGGCATCTCCAATGTCCCAAGACTTATCACTCTCCAGGCAACTCTTGGTCTGATGAAAATCTGGGATTTACAACTTCTAATTACAGGGTGTTAGTTCAAAATGTTTAGGTAGTCCTGGGTTAGTCTGAACTGCCTTTCTCCTGCCTGGGAGATTGCAGGGCAAAAGGAGAAAACAGCTTTAAGTCCTAATACACTCAGAAGTATAGGTTATAAGTATACAATTTTCTCATTTTCTTGGGCTCTTCATTAGCTTAGGTTTATGAGTCCTTTAGAATTTCTGAGGTTACCTTAAAGTAATGGATTCCTCCTTCACAAACACAATTTTCAGCCTGCCAATATGAGTTAACTAAGAAAAAAATCCTCCTTGCTTACTCATGATCTATTATTCTGTGACAAGTTGCCTAGATATGCTCTTTGTTTTTAATCTTTTCTCTATAATCACTCACTTGAGGAGTAGATTGTAACCCCTTTGTGACTCCTGCATTGCCCGAAAGACTTTGTTGGGGTGTATATGCTGTAAGGGAAAGAACAGAGAAAAGGAATGAAAATAAACTAGAAGGAAAATATCAAGAATGAGAAGGGAACCATCAAGAGTGAAGATAGGTTTAGAAAGAAAACATCCAAATAAAAATAGAGAATGCAAAAAAATAATAAAGAATAAAAGAAGGAAATCATCAAGAGATCTTCCCTAACCCCTCCGACTGAAAAGTCTTAGTTTATGACTTAGGATACCATGCATTCCTTTCAAGCCCTATGCTGTCTGAAGGCTGACCCTCCAGGCGGCAATATAAGAATTAGCCAGTAATAAGTCTGAGCTATCGGCTGGGTATTTGGGAACAGGTGGTTTGGACAGGAAAACTCCATCTATATATTCTCTTCTACTTGATTGGACAAGTAGAATGAGTGTTTAAAATTCACAGTAAGTAAACTAAAAGAGCAAAATTTTAAAATCTGGGGCCATGTAAATTGGGTATGCCCTTATCTGTCTATCACTACTAAGGATCTGACTCCACTTACTAAGTTGCTTTCTGGAGACTCTCTCTTAAATACTATAAGAAATATAACACCTGGAGCAGAGTGGGTTCCTAGTCTATTAAATAACACTGCTACTGAAGAAGTACCTCATAGAACCAGTCCTTTACTTCCTTATCAATTACTACCCTCCCTTCTATATCAATACTTACTAAAATTGTGTATTATAATGCAATGTAATTGTTTATAGAAATGCATGCATGCCATAATTCTCCACAATGATGTATAACTCCTTAGTTGCAAGAAATTATACAATTAATAGTGATGGAATGAACACAGCTTAAACAAGTTACTGGTAAAGAGCCTATAAAAGCAATTATTCCACTAAATAAAATACAGGTTGATTATTTGTTTCACACTTATAATAGCTGACATGTTGCTTGGGACCTATAGATAACACTATCTAAAAGATTCTCTTTAAAATTTTTTTAAAGATACCTCATGGGTATTGACTAAAATTATATATAAAATATTGTAGAGATTATTTCTAATGTCTTTACAGATGGTTCTTCAAAAGGACAAGGAACATATGCTTTATATACAAATTCAACAAGTTCTGGATTGTACAGCTCAACATCTAATCTTGCCACAATCAATAAGCTTTTATTTGATGTTTCTCAGCCATTGAATAGCTTAACTGACTTCATATATAAATTAGCACATGATGGATAGAGATATACTAAGAATGGGAAATGTCCTCACTTGAGAGAAAAAGGAATGCTGTAAAGGGTTGTGAGTGTAGGAAGGGTATAATGGAAGGAAACATTGGGGATGAGGTCCCCTTGGAGGGAACCTACTAAAGAGAAAAGTGGAATGAATGGAACATGAGTAGCTTGGAGACAGAAATGGAAAAATAAAAGACAGAAATTGAGAAAGGGTTTAATGCTTTCCTCCAGGTGAGCTTCCTTGCTTTGAAAATCAAAGGTAAGCCAATGATAGATCTGTTCCTATTGAGACACGACAGTGATACTAACCTGCTGAGACCGTAGTCTCTAGAGAACTCACCTAGAAAGCCTGCTGAGGAGGACAGCCAGGAACAGCCCTGCAGCTGCTGGGAAACCCCTGCAAAACATTGGGGCAGTGAGTTCTGTTACTTAGACAGTAAGAGAGTTTTCCCTGCCAATGCCTGGCCAAATTTAACATCATCCATCCAGCCATGCCCTCACAGTACTAGCAAAATAAGGAATTTTATGTTTTCGTTAATGTCAAAGGTGGACCTTTCCACATTTCAGGCACTGAGAGCCCAACAACACCCACATTGCTTTGTATTTATAATTCCTAAAACTTCATTTTTAAAATTTGTATTTTCAGACAAAAATAAAAACATAAACAGGCTTGGGAAAGACTTAAGATGGAAAATAGGAGTGAGTTGGAATAAAGAAAGTTTTTTTTTTTTAAAGTATTCCTTCTGGATAATACAGTGGCCAAGAAATGCAAATACAGTTGCATTTTCTCAAACTCTCTTGGAGGCTGTAAGTGGTTAAACCAAAAGTAAACTCAATAGAATTAGATTATTCTGAAGTTCCCACCTAAAATTACTTTTGGTACAGCCCGAGAATCTATTACATCAGACTGTCTGCCAGATGTAATGAGAATTAAAGCCATCCAGAAAACTCGTCCTCTGTTGAAGGAAGACCTTGAATTCTTTAATGAAGACACTAATCTTCTGTGGGATGTACAGCCAGCGAGTAGGCAGCGAGTATTATTTCCCATGGTGTGGGCTGCCTCAACTCAACTCAAAGTTTTCTGTGCTGCACAGAAACTGTACTCGAGCAAACTCCTGTTTGTCAGTAGTCGATCTTAGTTCCTGTGCTATACAGTCCTACAGAAAGGCCTCTCTGTGCTGCTAGGGTGAAGTGTACACATCCTATTCTTTTCTGAAAGTTTCCATTATGAGGGTTTAGGCTGAGATCTTTAATCTGTTTAGGATTCAGTTGTGTTCAGGATGAAATATAAGCACCTAGTTTCATTTTTCTGCCAGTAAAGAATTTCCACCACCATTTGTTAATGACGCTGTTTTTTTTCAGTGTACTTTTTTTTTGCATCCTTGTGAAAAGTAACGTAGGTACAGCTGTGCTCACTTATATCCGACTCCTCTACTCGACTGTCTGTTTCGTGTTCCAGTACCGAGCTCAGCTGAGCCCACTTGTATCCGACTCCTCTACTCGACTGTCTGTTTCGTGTTCCAGTACCGAGCTCAGCTGTGCTCACTTATATCCGACTCCTCTACTTGACTGTCTGTTTCACAGCTCTGTACAACACTTTTGTTTCATTTGTGGTATCAATTGAATATGTAATTTCTCAAATGTTTTCTCCTTCAGGATTTTCTGTGATTATTTCTGAGGTCCTTCTAAATATCCTGTTACTTAGCAGGAAAGTTGTCCTAAGCTCAAAATTAAATTGTCTTAAATTTTAACAATCCCAAATCTTAAGTTAAGAAGCTATAGGTTTAAATTTTTAAAAGTCGGCTTTCTTTCATACAGAGCCGATCCATCAGCGCCATCCCAGCTCTGCAAAAGAGCACTTGCCACAGCCTTCCCTGTCCCCTGACCCCATTTCCTGTGGATCTCACTCATTTTCCCCTCCTGATCTCCCTCCTGCAACTTCTTCCTTCTTCCCAGCCCCACCTCTAGCAGGGACCTGCTTCAGGCAAAGACCACTCCTGCCAGGGAAGCACGTGGGCTATCTTTTCATCTCCCCTTCGGCTCCTCCAGTCCCAGTCCCTCCAATCTCATCCTCAGATCTGTAGTAGAACATCTGTTGCAGTTTTTCTTTCCTACCTCACTCCATCCCCAGAGGATGACAAAAACCTTCTCCAACTTTTCTTCCTGCCTCCTCCCCATCCCATTATCCCAAGGGCCCTACAACAGTGGGCAATTCCCTATAAACACACCAGCTGAGCATGTTAGGGAAACAGTAAGATAGTTGAGGCCACTCCTTCCTCTCCTCCAAACACAGTTCTCCAGTCTCACCCCCATCTCTGCATCAGAACACCTCCTGCAGCCTTTCTTCCCTCTCTGTCCCCTCACAGATCTCCCCATCCTAACCCTCCTCTCCCACTTGTTGCTTTGTCCCAGGCCCATGTACCCATAAAGAAGTCCACTCCCTCCAGGGAAGCAGGGAATCTGACTGCAGACTTTCCTCTCTCCTTCTCCAGATCCAATTCCCCAGACTCATCTCCAGTGCTATAGGTCATCTGGCTTGATCTCTCTTCACTATCTACTGCCATTCTGAGGATTTGAAATAAGCAGATCCTGGCTGAACACTCTGCTCTCCACCCTCCCGTGAACCCTTCCCAGTTCCTAAGTGTCAACTCCCTATCCCATCCTCGGTAACACATTTTACCTGAAACCCCCAGGGACCACACCTATAAGGTCTGCAGAAAGTTTACTTCCAGGCATCATTTACTGATTTACTACTACATCATTGACTACTTCGCCTTCACTCTCTACTAAAATCTCCAGAGGAAACAGAACACAGGGAGCAAAACAGCCAGGCAACAAAGATAAAAAAAAAGATAAAACAAAGATAAAAGCCTATGCTTATAATAAAACCAATCTCAGACACCTAGACACTAGCATAAAAACAAAATCAATAACAGCTGCAGCAATATGTCTCCAATAGAGCCCAGCAACCTTACCACAGCAGGCCCTGGATATTCCAACATAGCTGAAGCACAAGAAAATGACCTTAAAATCACCTGTTGGAGGTGATAGAAGGCCTTAGTTGAGAAATGGATAAGTCCCTTATGAACTCTATGAAAACACAGCAAACATGGAAATTTATCAAATCACTCAAGAGCTGAAAGTGGAAATAAAATCAACAGAGAAAACCCAAACTGAGGGAAATCTGGAATTGAAAATTTTAACAATTTGAGCAAGAACTACAGAAGCAAGCTTGACCACTATAATAGAAGAGATGGAAGAGAGACTCTCAGGCATCGGTGATACAATAGAAGAAATTAATAATCACTCAAAAAAAAACTAAATACAGAAATTTAAGAGCTAACAGACATTATAGACCAAATGGACCTAAGAATTATTTACAGAATCAAACACAGAACACAAAAGAATATAATTCTTCTGACTATCTTATAGAACTCTCTCCAAAGCTGACCACGTTCTTGAACACAAAGGAAATCTCAACATATACAAGAAAATTGAAATAATTCCCTGTATTCTATCAGATCACCTTGGATTAAAGCTGGTTATCCACAAGAATAGAAACAACAGGAAGTTTATAAACTCATGAAAACTAAATAACACTTTAATACAAGAAAAAATGGTCAAGACAGAAATTGAATACTTTCTATAATGGAACGAAGCTACACTTACCTGTTGATATCAGAAATAGTGCTTAAAATACAGTTAGAAAATACTTTAATTTAAGAAAAAAGAAGTAATACAATCAATATGAGAGACTATGACAACTTTTGCCGTTGGGGTTGACTAGATTTACAGTACCAATCATGAATTTGCTTCTATTGAGAAGCCTTAAGGCCAATTTAAGAGCACTTAATTACCACCAAGATAAAAGTGCTGCTATTGCACCCTAGAAGTATCTTGTTGAGAAAGTCATATTCATGGTTCACAGTCATTATAACTGGGTAAGGCAGGTAAGAATTACATGTATAAAATGTGTGTGCAAACTTAGAGAGGTGTTGTTTAAGTGAAGTTATGGTACGTAGGTTGATGATGCTCCCCAGAGGTACCATGGACACCCCAATGCCAGGCACTCCCTTCAAGTTGTTGGTCAGAGAAATCCCAGACACTCGCAAAACTACTATCACTGGCTTTGGGATAGGATGGAAGATAGAGCACAAGAGATTAGGATAATAGTGTGATATAATTCATTTTATAAGCAAAATATGATCTGATTTATTTCTTAATTTTAATGTTCACTTGCAAGTTGTCTTATTATCAACACTATCATCCATAAAAATTCAAAGAAGTGTTTTTTCCATCATCATATTATCAGTACACTAATCATTCAGTGTAGAGACCATGGAAGCATTCTTCATCCTATCTTCCTCTCTACGGCTCCATTAGCTTGCTTTTTTATACAACCTAAGGACACCAGCCCAATTGTGCCCCACAAAAGACAGCTAGACTCTCCCACACCAATTATTAATCAACAAAATGCTCCAAAATCTGTCTACAGGCCAGTCTGATGGAAATATTATTACAGGTGAGAAACCTCTTCCCAAATGACCCTGGCTTGGGTCAATTGACAGAGACTGATTTCATGAAGCACAATTTACAGACACATTGTCAAACTACAAAACATGCAATGTCCCCAGTGCTTGTCAGGTTTCTTGGATACTCTGTGATTTCAAAAGTCAAATGAAAACATATTGATGTCATATATTGTCTAGAAGATGAAGGACATAAAAATAATACAAAATCGCCAGGAAAAAATTGAATCATGGTGGTGACAATGAGGGAAAATGTCATACTTTGGTCCAATGTCAAACTAAAATTTCCATTACTAAAAACAATTGCATTATTTCTTATTAAGACTATTTCAAAATAAGACTATTCCAATATGTTGTCCTTTTATGGAACTCTCCAAATTCTATGTCTGAACCCCATGGAGTCTTCCCTGAAATCTGCTAATTCCTCACATCTTTAAAGTCCAGGTTGTTATTCACTGTCAAAAGCCAGGGAGTTCAGTGCTTTGGTCAACTAAGTGATTTCTGGATTTATACTGGGATTTGTCAAAGAGACAGTTAACATTTCTCATAATTGCTGTAAGCAAGCCATGCATTTTCTCCTGTGTTTCAAATCACAGGACCACTGGAAATCTAAAGGGGAGTACTGGTCAGTTCATTTTGCAAAGTGTCACTGGGGAAACTTGAACTCACATGTATCGTTCTGTTTCTTGCTCAAATGGACAGACATTAAAGGCTTCCTTATCTCTGTATTCTTTTTCTTTTCTTTTCTTTTTTTATTTTTTATTTTTTTATTTCTTTATTGTTAAAAGAAAAATTTACACTTCCTCCCCTTGTCCCAGGCCCTCCTGGTCCCCTCTCCTCCCTCCCCCTGCTTCCTTAAGAGCAGGTAGTGTACCCTCCCTGTGGGAAGCCTAAGGCCCTCCCCTCTCCATCCTATATGCCTAAGAAGGTGTGCATCCACATAGACTAGGTTCTCAAAAAGCCAATACATGCAGAAGAGATAGGTCCTAGTGCCATTATCATTGGCTTCTCAGTCAGTCCCCATTGGCAGACACATTCAGAGATTCTGGTTTGGTCATATGCTCATTCAACCCTGGTCTAGCTGGATTTAATGAGCTCCCAATAGATCAGGTACACTGTCTCAGTTGACGGGCCAGCCCCTTGCGGTCCTGACTTCCTTGCTCATCTTCTCCCCCGTTCTGCTCTTCGACTGGACCTTGGGAGTTCAGTCCATTGCTTTGATGTGAATGTGGGTCTCTGTCTCTATCTCCATCCATTGGGCAATATTTTTATGGTGATGATCAAGATATTCACCAATGTGACTATGGGACAAGGCTAGTTCAAGCACCCTCTCCTCTGCTGCCCAAATACCTAGCTGGGGACATCCCTGTGGTCACCTGGGATCCCCTCTAGAGACAAGTCTCTTGCCAATCCTAAAATGACTCCCTTAATGTAGATGTCTTACTCCCTTCTCCAATATCCACCCTTCCTCCATCTCCACCCTCCCATTCCTTCAAGCTCTCCTCAGTTCTTCCCTTCTCCCTACTCCCTCCACCTCTACCTTTTATCCACCCCTACCCCCACCCCTACCTCAACCCCCATCCCCACTCCTGTGCTTCCAACTTTTGCCTGGCGATCTTGTTTGCTTTCGATTTCCAGGAGGATCTATATATGTTTTTCTTTGGGTTCACCTTGCTATTTGGTTTCTCTAGGCTTGTAAGCTATAAGCTTAATGTCCTTTGTTTATGGCTGGGGTCCACTAATGAATGAGTACATACCATACTCATCTTTTTGGCTTTGGGATATCTAAGGATAGTGTTACTTCCACACAATTAAGCACTAAATACAGAGTCTCCTCTTGCTTGGATCACTGGCAACAGTAACTAGCAATGAGCTTGAAAATGATCTGACAGATGGCCTCAAAACTTATTCCTTTCTTGACAGGACTGAGTAACAACAGCTGAGCCTTCTGTCTTAGGCCAAAATAATAGTTTCCTGCCTCAGTAGGAGGCATTGTGGTCACTAATGCTAGTCAGCATCTCCAGTAAATCCTCCTGGCTTCTCTGAACACGCACCTGGTAGAACAAAAGTGATACTGTATCCTAAAGCTCCGTGGGAAGGTCACCTGTGCTTCTCTTAGCTCAGGCACAAGAAACTTCACCAAAATCCCACAGCATCTGGCAATCAAGAAAAAGAAAACAAGGAAACCTCAGTCACATGACAAAACAAATAAAATATTCGATAGGAGATTTGAAAGTTCACTGATGCTAGTGCTATCACAGGATCTGACAAGGAAAAAGGAAGAGGTAAAAATGTGAAAGATTGTTCCCGCCTGAAACCATACACTGTCTAGATGTGGGGTCAGCGTGATCAAGCTGAGTTGTATTAAAGAAAGACAACTCCCCACATTCCAATCTTTACCACCAGGTTTCACTGCCCTGAAAGAATCACTGCTGCTCTGAAGCCCTAGCCACAAAAGGTCACTTTGCATGTGAAGGAAAGCACCTTCTTGCACCAAGGATTTGCCAGGCTCCAAAATGGCCTCCCACTATGACGTGTCAAACCTAATCCCATGGAGAATTCATGTCAGATTTTTCCCCTAACAGATTGGGTACTTTCTTCCCTCTCTTCTTCTTTTTAAGTCACACACAGACAAAGTCCAGGGAACTTGGCACAAAGGACAATGTCCCTTCTTACCCAGGACTCTCCCTTGAGCTTCATGGTGCAGTACTGTAAAAAAGAAAATTATATTCTAAATGTCACCAAAAAAAAATCAGCTTCAATTTGCTTTTGCTCTTGAGTGTAGCTCGTGAGTTCTGCTGTCTAGGATCTTTTGATAATTCCATGTCTCAGCCAGGTGGGAGCATTTTCACAGGCTGCATCAGTTCTTTGCTCGTGTGTGAAGATGTAAACTGTAGTAGGAGTGCGGGCTGTGTTCCCAGCACCTGAGAGGAGCACGGGTCTTTTTATTTTCCCCGTCCTGCCCGGCTCCCGGCTGCTGGGCTAGCTTACATTTGAAATAACCACACGGAAATTGTATTAATTAAATTACTGCCTAACCAATTAGTTCTTATACATATTAGTTTAACCCCTATCTAGTAATCTGTGTATCACCACTTGGTCATGGCTTACTGGGAAGATTCTAACCAAAGTCCATCTTGCGCTGGAGAAATACGGCATCTGCTCCAGTGCCTTCTCTCTCACAGCCTTCCATTCTGTCTACTCCACCCACCTAAGGGCTGCCCTATCACAAGACTGAGGCAGTTTCTTTATTCAACCAATGAAAACAACAGAAATACAGAAGGACCTCCTACACCAGTAAACGCCTCTTCAGATGTGTGGCTAATCTTCTCTGATGATGGAAAAGAGCATTTGTTACTGAACAGCAAACTGTGCAGCCACCTCTCCATCCTCATAATGGACTCATTCAAGTTCAGTATCTGCCAAATCAGAATGGAGAGAAACCTGAATCATCTTACGTAGCTTACTGTGTGGTCTCTATAGAAGTCTTTAAAAAGGGAGACAGCCAGCCAAAGGCTGTCTACAACCAGGCTGAAGATGTGATTTCCTTCCTCTCTCTAACAAGGAAGGTCTTTCCTCAGACAACACCCCCAACTCTAATATCTATGTGGGAAGCAACTTTTTTTCAAAAAGCACTTACAGAAATGTCCTATTGGCATAGTGGATTGATATTGATAGATTTCTGGAATTTAAAGATTCCATGATTTTTTACACCAGGGGAGATTGCTATTATATTTTATCCTTTGAATCAATCATAAAAGAAAGTGCCCTGGCACTCTGTCTACAATTCTTTTTCCACTTTGCCTGTCCAGATCAAAATAAAAGGGATCATTAAAAATTTGTTAAGATGTGCAAAATTATTTAAGTAGGTTAAACCATTTGGTGACATTAATACTACTCAGCAACCATACCTAAGTCCAATAAACAGAGACTATGCACCCCCTAGTGGTTAAAGGCTGGCATGCACTTCAGTGTGAACTTTGGGTGCCTGACTTGGGTACTAGAAGGATGGATACCTCCTCTCCTTGCAGACCGCTGGAAAGGACTATTTCCCACACTGTGAAGTGTGTCAATTCATGATAAATTGGTCAGATAGAATGAAATTCCTTTCTCTGAGTATGGTCAAGAGAGATCGTGGAAGGATATACCAACAACGATTACTAAAACACAAAGTAACACTGAGCACACATAAAAAAAAAAAAAACCAATAATCAGCATAATGGCCACAATTAACACAAACATTTCAATAATAATATTAAATCTTAATGGCCTCGATTATCTAATCAAAAGACACAGATCAAGTAGATCAAAAAGTGAAATCTATCTAGCTGGTGTATACAAGAAACATAGCTTTAACAATAGGCAGTACCTGACAAGGGAAGAAAGATGGCAGGCTGACCAACCCAGCTATCACTCAAGCCCAGAACCCGGGCTATGAGTTAGTCTAGTCCAACATTCACCTCATCTATGAACTACTGGATTATGTGGAGGGGTCAGATCTGCAGATCCAAAGTTACAGATTCTCCACGACACAGAACAATGACAGGATATTCAGGCAGTGTCCCAGTGAGGGCCCATTGTCAATAGGGAAGCAGAAGCCAGAGGTCTCAGGCCAAACCAATGATTCATTTCAAAGAATACTTATAAGTAAAGATATATGGACTAAGGGGTATTCTATGTGACTCACTAGGCCATACTAAAGCTTCCACGGTGAGATTTTCTTGTTTGCTTTGTTTTGTTTTGGGCTATACCTTTAAATTTTGTTTTGTTTTGAGGAGGGGATCGCAAAGACAGAGGCAAGGGGATGAGTAGGATTGGAATGCATGATGTGAAATCTACAAAGAGTCAATAAAAGTTTTTTTTAAAACTTTTAAAAAATATAGGCATCACCTTAGAATAAAATGATGACAAAGTAGAATAGTGATGCCTTCTTGTCTCCTGACCCAAATTGGACTGCCATCCTAGTACCTGACAAAATAGACTTAAAGCAAAAACTAATCAGAACTGAAGGGGATGCTGCATTCTAATCAAGGGAACCAATAACAAAGAAGGTATTATACTAAATACATGTGCACCAAACAGTGATGTACAAAACTGAATGTACAACTTGACCTTAAAGATCAAAATTGATCTCAGATTAACACCTGAGACTATGTTTCTACCAGGGCCATACTGATCTGAATGGCCTGAGCTGCCACCTGGGTCCATGGTGACTTATGGGCCCAGTTATTGCCAAGGGCCACATCTAAATCTGTGGCTCTGTTGCTGCCCGGGTCTGTGTGGATGCCCATGGTTCCTGTCATCATCAAAGGCTGTGTATGTCCAGGGTCTGAGCATTCATGGTTTCCATGGCTCCCTGTGGTAACACTTGGCATGCACATCAACACAGACCCTGGCTGCAGCAGGACCATGGACCCAGACATCACCCTTAGCAGCAGCCAGGCCCAAACATCACCCATTAATACTAGGTGATTTCAATATCTCACTTTCTTTAATAGATGGGTTATCTGAACAACAAATAGAGAAACATCACAATTAAATGGTATTATACATCAAAAGACCTTAACAGATATTTACAGAATATTTGACACAAACATGGAAGAATACACATTTTATTCAGCAGTACATGGAAGGAAGCTTCTCTAGAATGGACCACACGCTGAGACACTAAAAAATGGATAAATTCAAAAAGATTTAAATAACTTTATATATCCTTTATAGGTACAATTGTCAGGGAAAAACTCTAGTAAATATATAAACTTATGAAGAAGAAAAATTCATTACTGAATGATGAATGGGTCCAAGAAGAAACCAAGAAATAAATAAAAGATTTCCTGTAACTAAATAAAAATGAAAACACAAGCCAGTGAACTCTCTGAGACTCATTGGAAGTTGTCCTATGAGGGAAACTCATAGCTCTTATTGCCTACTCTAAAAATTTAGAAAGAGAATATTTGCTTTAGTGATGCAACTTAAAAAACAAAATTCAAACCATGTAGACAGATAAAAATAATAAAAATCACAGCAGACATCATCAAAATAGAAACAAAGAAAATAACACAGAGGCTCAATGAATCTAAGAGATGAGTCTTTGGGAAGATAAAATGTTTGAGAAACCCTTGGCCCAACTTTCCAAGACAAAGAAAGAGAGGACCCAATTTAACAGAATCAGAAATGAACAGGGAAACACTACAACAGACAGCAAATAAACTCAGAATATTATACGGAACTATTTATTTAATTTCATTTATATTATTTAAATTTAAATCCATTTTGACTTATTCTTCCCATCCTCTAAGTTCTTCTAGATTCTCTCCCCATTTATTTAATTTTCTTTTTATTATTTAAATTTAAATCTATTTTGACTATATTCTCCCCCCAAGTTCTTCCAGACACCCTTTCCCTACCCACTCAACTTTAATTTCTTTCTCAAAAAAATAAACAAAATTCCAACATGACAACACAACTCCCCCCAAACATAGCAAAAATAAAACAATATCTCCAGAAGGGGGATAAAACACCAAATTATAAATAAATAAAAGCGTGCGCGCACACACACACAAAGTAGAGTCCATTATATATCAGCCAACTACTCCTGAACATGAGA
>JAQHUG010000333.1:2086688-2102480 GCA_028555095.1 Dicrostonyx torquatus | reverse complement strand
CCCAATTAAATGTTTTCTTTATAAGAGTTACCATGGCAATGATGTCTCTTCATAGCAATGAAATCCCAAATTAAGACAGGTACCGTGACATCCTGCAAAATCAGTTTCTATCTACAGACCAGTGATGAGCAAGCTCCTCACCATTGATGCCATCTGGGCCTTCATCCGTCTCCATCTGGATCTCTTCCTCTTGATCTAGATTGACATCAGGTGTTTCTACACGGATGATTGATTTATTCAGTAACCGAAAAGCTTCCTTCACATGTTTAGGCTGGACCTAACCCAGTAATGAGACAACTTAGCCATGTAAAATGATATTTTATGGCAAACAGCTAAGAAGACTGTGCTCCTCCCCAGGCACACTATTAACTCACCAAAATGGCTGAATCATATATTGACTGAAACTAAGACTAACTCACCACTGCAGTCATATACGAATTTGCTGTGGGACAATGGTTTTATCCTGTAAAGATTTGTACTTGTTTAATAAAATGCTGATTGGCCAGTAGTCAGGCAGGAAGTAGAGGCCGGGCAATGAGAACAGGAGAATTCTGGGAGAGGAAAGCTCAGTCTGCAGCCTTCACCCAGAGGCAGAACAAGCAAGATGTGACTGCCTCACTGAAAAAGGTACCAAGGTACGTGGCTAACACAGACAAGAGTTATAGGCTAATATAAGTAATAAGAATTAATAAGAAGACTGAGCTAATAGGCCAAACAGTTTATAATTAATGTAGATCTCTGTGTGATTCTTTGGAACTGAAAGCTGCAGGACCAGGAGGGACAGAAACCTTGGTCAACACGAACTGATACAATTGTTTAGTAGACTCTTTCAATAAAGATGCTTGGCTTTTAATTGAAAAAGCAGTATGTGTACTTTCTTCCCATTTTATGTGCATACTTTTCTTTGTGGTATGCATTTATGTCTACACATCACATACATGCAAGGCCTGCAGAGGCCAGAAGAAAGTATTGGATCCCTTGCGAATGGAGTCATAGACAATTGCAAGCCATCATGTGGGTGCTGTGAATAAAACCTGGGCTCTCTGGAAGAGCAAGCAGTGCTCTTACCTGAGCCATCTCTACAGCCCAGCAGTATGCACTTTATGCGTTCTTAACCATTTCCCCAGCTCCACTTTCTTTCCTTTTTTTTTTTTCTTTAAGTCTTTTGAGACAGAATTCTCTGTGTAGTCCTGGCTCTTACTGAACTAAGATAGGCCTGTCTCTGCCTCATAAGTGCTGGCACTCCTGCCCCCGCCACACACACACACAAACACTTACTTCACAGTACTGAGAACTGAATGAATCCAGGGCTCAACACAGGAATCTACCACTCAGTTACATGCCCAAACCTTGTTTCCTTGATTTGAGACAACATCCTATGGAGCTCAAGAGGACCTCAACTTGAATTGGAGCCAAGGATGACCGTGACCCTACCCATCCCTTTCACAGACAAAATTTGAATTCTAACTGAACTTTGTATACAAAAGTACGCAAAAGCCTTTGTTTGAAGCAGAGATATATGGCTTCCAATATCCTCTCCCTCATACTCTAATATTTGCCTATGAATCTAGGACTCAAAGAGCAATTTAAAACCCATGGAGCTAAGGGTATAGATCAGTGCCAAATGTGTTTAGCATGTATAAGGCTCTAAATTTAATCCCAAGCACACACAAAAATCAAAATAATAGCCAAACCCAACACACACTGATTATACAAACCTTAAGAAGGAAGGTTCCTTCTGAGACAGGAGTCACAGCCACATTTGTATTCCCAGCCAAAGGCCAAGGACACTTGCTTGAGATATGCTTCTCCTGGATAAATGATTACTTACCTCTATCTGCACTCCACCTCCACAACTACTGATTAGAATATATTATCTGTTACTATCAGTCTATCTACTTCATAACTGCAAGACAGCAACCTTCCCACTGGGAGAATAGTACCAACTAGTTCTGGAAGGTTCCATAACAAAGGTAAAAACATGCCCACAAGCCAACTCATGCATTCCTGTGTTATCAGAGAAACTGTGATACCTCGTCACAGCAGTGCATCCGGGCCATTGATTCAGAGAGGCGGATCATACTCTCTAGCTGTCGCACAGTGATTCTCCATGAGGACTTAGTAACCCCAGAGCCATCCCTCTGGCGGAGGCGTTTGTATTGCTCCACAATGAAGTCCTCCGACTCTTTCGATATCTGTTTCAAAACCAGTCAAGTCAGGGAGATGTTTACAGTCACTTGCCTTGACGTAAATTTCAACTAAAGAGGATCCCAGGTGGGAACACGCTGGGGAACTTAGAAGTTGAAACTTTAAGCTATCACAAAGACAATGAATTAGTTCAGAAATCAGCATTAAGAAGCTTGTAAATTCCATGTACTAATTTTATGAGCATGAAGACAATAGACTAGTTTAAGCAAATGACCATTTCTAAATGACATTTAACAAATGAAGCAATAGAATAAAAAGAAATGCCTTTTGCACCTCAAGTGTCAAAACTCATTAACTGAATTAACACTCAGACTAAACTTAAGGCTCAGCTCAAGAACTCATGCTGGCTTTAGGCGAAAAGACAGCATACACTGACCTAAGAGGCCCTCAGTTTTTAAGAACAAGAAACTTGGTACACAGAGAGACAAGTATGTAGTACTGGTGAACACACATTCTTCATACAAAAGTCACTTAAAATCCTACTTAATTTTACTGTTAGAGTTTAACTATGTAAGCTACAATATCTGGCCAAAGATTTTTTATTAGTATCTAACAAGTCAAATATAAATTTTTTCAAATTAAAAATAATCTCTCAACCATTTCTGAAGAAACAAACTAGTACTCAAAACAAACAAAACTTAAAATTTAAGGAAATTATAGTGCACTTAGCAGGTTTTAAAAGGAGCATACAAGGTTGGGAAGGAAAAATGGTCGGGGGCATAGGAGGAGTGAGGTATGGAAGTGGGAGGTAGATTTATCAAAACACATTATATTTAAGTATGAAATTCTCAAGCAATAAGTTAAAAAAGATTTAAGGACATGAAAAAGATAAACACAGCCGGGCGATGGTGGTGCACGCCTTTAATCCCAGCACTCGGGAGGCAGAGGCAGGCGGATCTCTGTGAGTTCGAGACCAGCCTGGTCTACAAGAGCTAGTTCCAGGACAGGCTCCAAAGCCACAGAGAAACCCTGTCTCGAAAAACCAAAAAAATAAATAAATAAAAAAAAAATAAAAAAAAAATAAAAAGAAAATATAAACACATTAAAGTACATCAGCACCTTCCTATAAACTAAGCAGTAGGAATCTAAAACAGGATTATGTTTGAAGCCTGCCTGGTCTACATAGTGAAGATCCTGCCTCAAAAGATCAAAACCAAAACCAACCAAAGCTAAAGTTAAAACAAAATAAAACCAAAACCACCAAAACCAAGTATAGGTTCAGTTAATTTCAACTTAACTCACTTATTTAAATGGTTTTAACATACACACACAGTTTATGCAGGTACAGCAGGGCAGATTACCTTGGGCTTAAACTGTCGGGCAAAGAGAAGATACCTTCTGATATCATCAAGGGAATAAACTCGGTCAATCGATTCTTCAATCCTCGAGTGCAAGTCTACTATACGCCTAGCAATAGCATAATCTGTCACCTAATTTAAAACAAGATAACTTCTATTAATCCTAATTAGTGGTACCCCAGAGGTAATTTATAGCTACAAATGATCTCTCATCTGAGCATGTAGTCAATGCCTATAATCCCAGTACTTGGAAAGCAGAGGCAGGAATAGCAGTTCAATGAAGTTAACATTAACTACACAAGATGTTCAAGGTCAATATAAACTACAGGAGACCATACCTTGAAAAAAGACAAAATTAGCCTTTATGCTACTGAAAGAAGTTATTAATAGGTACCAACATTCTGAGCAGAGTTTGTATTTAGTTCATTTTTTTAGATTTATTTATTCTATGTGCATGAGTATTTTGCCTGCATGTGCACTATGTTCATGTCTGATGTGCACTGGGGTGAAAAGAGGGCACTGGGTCTCCTGAAATGAGTTAAAGATGTTTGTGAGGCATCATGTGGATACTGGGAATTGTACCTGGGTCTTTGTGATAACAAATAACTGTTGATCCATCTCTAAACCCCCACAAGCAAAGTCCCCACAATAGAATTTTTTAATTAAAAAAATACATTTTATGCTGGGTATGGTGGCATATGTCTTTAATCCCAGCATTGGGGAGGCAGAATCTCTCTAATCTTGAGGCCATCCTGGCCTGCACAGCAAGTTCCAAACCAGCCAGAATTATGGTGTGACCTTGTCTCAAAATAACCAACAACAATAAAATTTATTTTCTGTGTATGGTGTTTTGCCTCTGTGTATGTGTTTGCACTATGTACATGCTTGGTGCCCACAAAGGCCAAAAAAGGGCTTCAGATCCCCTGGAACTGGAGTTACAGGTGGTTGTGAGAAGAATTGAACCTGGTCCTCTGCAAAAGCAGTTAAGTGCTCTTAACGACTAAACCATCTCTCTAGAGATGTCCCACTTAAAAAATATACCTGGAAGAAATAGACTACCTTTAATAGCCATATTTGCTATGAAAACATAAGGAAAAGCATAAAGAAGGACTAGTGAGGAGGAAGGGAACCAGCCACAACAAACAGGCATATCTCTGTGAGTTTGCGGTCAACCTGGTCTACAGAGCTAGTTCTAGGACAGGCTCCAAAGCTAGAAACAAAACAAAAAAAATAGGTGGTAGTAAGTAACCAATTAGAGCAAAGTTACTGATTGACAGGTGAATGGAAATGACACAAAGCCTGAGGGTTTGCACACCTTTGATCCCAGTTTTTGGGAGGCAGAGGCAGGTGATTCTCAGCCTAATCTACAGAGAGAGTTCCAAGGGGCTGGAGAGATGGTTCAGTGGCTCAGAGCACTGGTTGTTCTTCCAGGACCTGGGTTCAATTCCCAGCACCAAACAAGACAACTCATACCTGTCTGTAGCTCCAGTTCCAGGGCCTCTGACACCCTCACACAGACATCCATGCCGGCAAATACCAATGCACATAAAATAGAGTATAAAATAACCATAGCAGAGCTTTTACAGGGAACTCATTACATGACACTGTTTCTTCAGGAATGTGTAGAAGCAATCCTCACAAAAACCCCATAAAGGAGATATTAATTTTATTTTATTTTATATTTTTATATTTATTTTATATAGAAGCAAACTGAGTTAAATAATCTGTCCAAGGTCTTAGTAAGTAGGAGACAGGACTGATCAGTCTGGCTTCAGTATGTTCTCTGAGTCATTACATTATTATCTAGGAGTTAACTGTGTTCATGTACTTGTGATGGGGAAGAGGACCCTAAACATGCACAACAGCAAGGCAGTTTTATTTAGATAATATTTCAAGTCAGGTTGGAAGCAGAGTTTTGCACTGTTATTACTAAACAGAGGAACTACCTGCTCAGCAAATATGAGTACAGCCCGCAAAGATGACCACAGTGGGTTAGAGTTTGGGGCCAGCATGAGTCACACTAAACTTTGTGAAGTGGTGGAGAGGGTGGGCTGTTTGTGCATTATCACACACTTCTGAGACGGTAAGGCAGAAAGTATTTAAATCTAAGAACAAGTAACTCTGGCCAGCAGTAGTGCACCTGAGGGGCACCAAAGGTCACAAAACTGAATACAAATGGAAAACATGAACAACAGCTTAAGTGGTTGGTTACCTCATTGCACTCATCCACCAGGATAAAAAAGAGATCAAAGCGGGACATGATAGGTGCCGACAGACTGATGTTCTGCTTCAGTGATTTTGATCTGTCGTAGTGTCCGCTGACAGGGTTTGCTGCAGCTAAAATGGATGTCCTGGCATTCAGAGTTGCCTAACCATGAGAAAAAACCATGAGACTAAAGAACAAACCCAAACAGGCCAATATAGATACAAGGAAAAGTTGTGTTTCATGCAATTAACAAAATGGAAGTAAAATGGTGCAGCAGGCTTTCTCGGCTTTTTTCACCAGCCCCCAAATCATGACATGGAGACTTATTTGTTATGAATGCTTGGCCTTAGTTTAGGCTTGTTCCACTAGCTCTTATACGTTATTTTAACCTGTTTCTCTTCATCTACATTTTGCTTCCGGGGCGTTTTACTTTCCTTTCATTCTGTATGTCCTACTTTCCTGCTTCCTCCATGTCTGTCTGTCTGGTAGCTGCATGGCTGGTGGTCCCTGGCATCTCCTTCGAGTCTAAATTCCTTTTCCAGATTTCTTTTTTAAATTATGTGTGTGCATGTCTGTCTCTGTGTAAGTGCATGTGCATGCAAATCCTGTAGGAGCCAGAAGAGGGCTCTGGAATCCCTAGAGCTATAAGCTGTTCACTGTGAGTTCTGGGAACTGAACTTGGGTTCTCTGCGAGAACAGTACAAGCTCTGAATTGGGGAGCCATTTGTCTGTCAACCAAACCTACTACTTTTAATAAGCTAAGATTCTCCATAATGTTGGTCATAATATAATTCTTTTCATCTAAATTATTTGTTATTTTTGAGTATTTTGTGGTACTGGGACCAATAGCTATTTTTGTTATTACAAGCATGTTTATCAAAGAATGCGGGTTTTATTTATGAAAATTTTGCCAAACACAGTTAACAAGACAGCACAGCAGGTAAAAGCCCCTTCCACAAAACCCTGGTGACATGAGTGTCACCCCCAGAAACCCATGTGAAAATGGAAGGAAAAAACAAAATGCACAAAGCTGTCTTCTGTCACATGCACCCCTCCCCAATAAATAAACATTTCTAAAGCGTTTTGACAAATCAGAAGAAATGCTAAAAATTACACTAGTGCAATTAGTTTCTATCACAGCAATATATGTGCACTGGACTCTCAATAACATCTGTACCTTACATTTTAGATCAGTATTAAACATTGAAACAATGTATTTCACCAGGTGCATATCTCTATCATACTAATCTCCACAACTAAGGGGATACACACCTTCACTCCTGCTTTAGTGATAGATATGGTCTGCTGCTCCATAGCTTCATGAATAGCAACCTGGTCCCGCATGTCCATCTTATCAAATTCATCAATACAACAGACACCCTGTAACCAAACAGATCTAGCATTAAGGAATTTCCTTCTGGGCTGGAGATAATAGCTTGGTGTTAGTTACTTGACTAACATGTGTGAGGAAAGCAGACAAAACTGCTTTATAAAACAGATGTAAAATGATAAACACACAATGTGTCCTACCAGAGACCTCTCCATTCCCTAGGCAAATGGAAGACAGGATGCAAACATTCTTAACTCATGTTTAGACAAGACTGTTCAATAGAACAAAAGGCTGGAAGTGATTCTCACATGGCTCATTTAAACTAAGAGCAAACAAACAAATACCTAAGAGTAAAAACTACTAATAGGCAGACAATGTACTCTTCTCAGCATTTAAACCTCAGCCTTAAGAGATTTGGGCTGGGTGTAATGGTGTACCCCTTTTTGGCAGGCAGAGGCAGAGGCAAATAGATCTCTGGGAGTTCCAGGACAGTGATAAACACAGACTCACTCTGGTTCATCCATTCATTTTATTTTAGTCTGGGAAAGTAAAGAGTGAGAGTACAATGAAAACAAGCTTGCATACCCACAGATTGATCTTTGCCAAATACGTATATAATATTCTATGTATCCATGGATGGACCTATTTAGAGATGTCAGAGTCTGCAAAGTAACAACCTGGTATGTCTATTCTAAGCAATCAACACATTCTAGGGATGCTCAGAAAGTGTCAAATAGTGACAGTCTCAGCCGGGTGAAGTGACACCAGCCTTTAATCCCACCACTAGGAAGGCAGAGGCAGGCAGTTCAAGGCCAGTATGATTCACAGAGTGAGTTCCAGAACAGCCAGAGGTACATGGTGAGACCCTGTCTTGAAAAAAACAAAAACAACAAAACCCCAAAAAAACAAAACTTAATGACAGCTTCAATTCAATGAAGATTAATAAAACTAAGTAGCATACTAATAAATTCAATAGATCTTTAATGGCAAGTCAAAGGGTATTCTGACTGGTCAATAGTGTACAATGTGCTTACATTATCAGCCAGCATCAATGCTCCAGCCTCAATGACAAATTCATGAGATTCTTCATCCCTCACCACAGCTGCTGTTAAGCCAGCTGCACTGGAAGCTTTGCCACTGGTATAGACAGCTCTGGGGCTGAACTCATCCACATGCCTGTTGAAGAGCAGCACAAAGATTCATTAACACATCAACACATTACATGTTCCAGAAATATCAGCTGACAGGAGCTCTATGTCCTTTGGCTTTTTAAACTGAGTTTGAGGCCATACTGGGCTATACAGTAAGACCCCATCTCAAAGCAAAACAGAAAAAAAGAGAATTTAATACTCAGTATAACAATGCTCATAGAAGTATTACTATTGCAACAGGGGAGAATGGAAACAACCAAAAGGTCCACTAGTGCACTATGTATAAAACAAAACGCAGCACAAGCATAAAATAGACAAAAAAAATGCAGTCTGATCACTACAGCATGATGAATCTTCAATGTATTACACCAAGTGAAGAAAACTACACAGAGGGACCAAAATAGTAGGGTTACACGTACTAGTTACACAAAGTAAAATGGTTCTTATATGAGAGGAGACTAGAGAACTATGGTTTAACAGGTATAGTGGTTCTGTTCAGAAGAACAAAAATGTTCTGAAGACAGAGAGCAGTACTGATTATAAAATTTGAATGTACTTAGAGTCACTGAACTAAACCTAAAAATGGCTAATACAAAACAAGTTTTTATGTAAAAGTACAAGCTATCCACCTCCTGCTCATTCATATGTTCCATGAAGGACAAGAAATATATTAAACAGGCTATGGGAAATTATGTAAAGTGATCATCTCGACAGAAATCCCCCAAGGGAAGAAAGCAGTCCTAGCTCAATTGTAAATTGTTTAGATGATTGCTCACATTTCTGCCTTGAGAGAAAGGACCTGAATCCTGCAGCTTCTCATCTTTGGACACAGAAACCATGGTAGCCAAAAGGATATTAAAAAATATGTTAAAGGGAGGGGAGGCTCAGAGCCAATGGCTAAGAACACTGGGTGCTCTTGCAGAGGAACAGGGCTTGATTCCCAGAACAACACCCTGGCCCACAACTGTCTGAAACTCCAATTCTAGGGGATATGAAGCCCTCTTCTGGCCTCTGTGAGCACTGCATGTACATGTCCAGAGACTATAGACAGACCAAATACCAAGACACATCAAAATAAATAAATAAATAAAATTGCAAACAAACAAACAAAAAGGCCAGGTTTGGGTTTGATGGGCACATGCCTTTAATCCTATCACTTAGGAAGCTGTGGCAGGCTGTGAGTTTGAGGCCCTCCAAGGTTATACAGTGAGACCCTATCTTAAACACCACCAACTGCTCCTGCAAACAACAAAAAAGATAGGAAAAAAAAAAAAACCTGTAAACCACTATTCAAGCACTAAGCAGAAAAGTGAAGACAGACATAAGCCCATTGTTTATTGATTAATAAACGGACAGTACTCCTTCAATGTAGCTAGTGGTTCCCAGTGATATTATGGTAACCTGATCTGATCAAGAGATAATGGATTCCTTAATGCACTCATAATATACTGACACTATTGGGAAGTAGTTAAAAACAGATGGGGGAAGGGGTGCATTTATGAGAAATGGGTCACTGCTGGAGTATCTAGAAAGGTACTTGTCCATGGCCATTCCTGTTTTCCTGTCTTCATCCACTTCCTAGGTGCTACGAGGTGAGCAGCTCTGTTCCTTCTCCCTCACTCTGACTTTGTTTCCTGACCACCCCAGGAACAATGGAACCAAGTGATTGTGGACTAAAACTCTGAGATAAAAGTAAAGCCTTTCTCCTTTAAGTTGCTTACCTTAAGTTATGAGTCACAATGATGGAAGCTGGCTAACACCATATGGTAGTCATATATTATTTAGCCAGAGAAGGAAACAAAATACTGATGCAGATTCCAACATGACTTCATGCTAAGTGCAAATTTATTTCTAAAGACCACATATGAGCCAATTAAAAAAAAAAACAAAAAAAAAAACACAGACTGGGACAATGGAGTACACTATACCTTTCTATAGGGGAGAGAAGTAACTACTAACAAGTACAAGGTTTCCCTCTAAGTAACAGTAATATTTTAAACTTAGTTGAACTTTATAAACTATTGATATACTAGAAGCACCAATATGCAAAATTCAAAGAAATGAATTTCAAGATGCATAAATTACATTTCAATAACGACGCTAGAAAACACTATACAAAACATCCAAGGGCCAGCAAGATGACTAAATAGGTAAAAAGTGCTTACTGATCAATCTCATGACCTGAGTTCAACCCCCAGGAAGGATTGAAGTTCAACTACTTTAGGTAGGAGAGAAGTTAGTCCTGCATGTTGTCTTCTGAGCTGTGTGCACCTCACACACATAAATGTAGCAAAGAAAGGTCTACAAAAACCATACATGTAAAATACAATGCTGTCATAATAGGCAACAGTGATCAGAAAAATAGAATCCTTTAAACATAACTATCACTTTCAAATCTAAAATTCAGTTTAGGGATGAGGATCTTGCTTAAGAAGTAGCATATACAAGGCCCTGGACTAAATCCCAGCATATCAAAGACAAAACAAAATTCAACCTGTGATACACTTAAAATACTCAAACATAAAATGACTAAAAATGTTCTAGGCAGGGCACAGTGACATATGCTATATACAGACCTTGTCTCAAAAACAGGAACACACACTGACATCAGTTTTGGTAGCACAGCTGGCCTACAAGCACACACACTCATTGCTTTTCCCACCATTATACTACTTCAGGTAGACACTTACTTGAGGAATTGGCTTTTAGCTGTACTTGGATCACCAACAATACAAACATTTATGTCCCCACGAAGAGAGGTCCCTTCCCCTGTTGTCTTAGGAACACCACCAAACAACATCAGTAAGACACCACGTTTTACTTCATCATTGCCTGAAAAGAAAAGTTCCAGAGGAAAAAAAAACATTTTTCAGGAGAATGGTAAGATGACTCAAGCAGGTAAAGGTCCCTGCTTCATAAATCAGAAGACCAGAATCTGACACTGGGAACCCATCCATGTAAAGGCAGAAGGAAAAAAACCAACTCTACAAAGTTGTCCTCTGATTTTCAAATGTACCTTCTCCCTTGGTATGATATATAGACATGGAAACTTTAAAAAAAAAAAAAAAAGCTGGACGGTGGTGGTGCACACCTTTAATCCCAGCACCTGGGTGGCAGAGATGGGCAGCTCTCCGTGATTTCAAGGCCAGTCTAGTCTATAAACCAAGTTACAGGACAGCTAGGGCTTTACACAAACCCTATCTTGAAAAACCAAACCAAACCAACCAACCAACCAAATCACAACAACAACAAAAAAGAAAATTAATGGCTTGAGAGATAGCTCATTTGGTAAAATGCTTGCCAGGCAAGCCTGAGGACCTGAGTTCAATTCCTCGAAACCATATGAAAAGTCAAGTATTATGGCTCACACTTGTAAGCCCAGTGCTGAGGAAGATAAGCAGATGACTGGGGCTTGCTGACCAGCCAGCCTTGATTACTCAGAGAGCTGCAGACTAATGAAGACTGTCTCAAAAACAAAACAAACCACAAGGTGAACAGCTGCTGAGGACATCATTTGAGGTTGACGTCTGGTACATGTATACATACACATATTAAAAAAGAAAACTAAAAATCCATTCTATAACAAAACTGACTTATGAAACAAAATGTATTGAGGATATGAGTTTTAAATAGTCCACAAAGATTTTGACATTCCTTATTTTAAGAGGGAACCTAACTGGGTGTGGTGGCATACATCTTTAATTCCCAGCACGTGAGAGGCAGAGACCAGGGAATCCCTCAAATTCAAGGACAGCCTATAAATAACAATAAAAACTGAGATGGAACCTGTTGGCTGTGGTGGATTAAACCTTTAATTCCAGCCCTGAGCACAAGGCTAGCATGGTCTACATAGTGCCAGGACAGCAAAGACTATGTAATGAGACCTTGTCTCAAATAAAGGAGACAGAATTTAATTTTCTACTTTCGAAGTAGGCATGAATAGACACTCTTAAAAAAGAAAAGTTTATAGAGCCTAGGCTATACTCAAACTCACATGCATCCTCCTGGGTCAGCCTCTTCCTTGAAGGCAAGGAGGGACTACAGATACCTACTATGACTTGAATTTTAACGAATGACTGTATGGAATTAAAGGCCTGTAGCTCAAGATTAGGACAGAAGAATATTCTGCCTCCTCCCTGCTTTGCTCTCTTGTATTCTGCTGTGAGCCACAAGTATTATAAAGTACAGCTGACAGATCATTAGACAGACTCATGGGAATGTACTCCAATGAGGAACCGGATTTACAAAACTTCGGGAACACCTGTCTTTTAGATAGTCATTGTCAATTCTGTAGAAATCTTGAAGTCATGGCTCTTCTCCCTTCCATAATGGGATTCATCCCAAAATATCCCAGCAGTGTATAAATCATTCATTGAGATAACTCTTCCTGTATGGGCAACTGAATGACCTCTTCCACATCATGGGGCCCTGGTGTGAAAAGCCTTCACTCAGCCAAACCTTGTTCTTATAGTCAAATCTACATAAAGCTGGACCCTCACAATTATCCTTAATGACAACAGAGGAGTCCTGAGCAGGAAAGACAGTATGTCTGCTCCTACTGATGAACAGGTCTGGGTGGCCCTGAATTCTCTAACAGCCAACTTAGGAGAGAATAACCTACTGGCCTTTGCTCTATTCTAACAAGCTATTACTATTCTGTACTTACCTTCACTTTTTACTTGACACAAGGTCTTAGTCTAGAAAATTAACTATTTGTACCTTTATCCCTAAAATATACAGGAAAAAAGCTTGGGTCGCTAAACCAGTCCCAGAGAAAGTAATTCCTTCTCACCTGAGTGCCAGGGGATACAGCACCCTGATGCGTATCCCGGGGGGAAGGGGGACCAAGCTCCATCCTAATCCTCCCAGTGTCTGTTGGGGGACTTCACAGCCACGCTCTTAAGACATAAGGTGCCTACCTTTTCAGTCTTTTATCCATCCTGCTAGCCCTAAAAAAAATGCATGCTTGGTACCATTGTTATTTAGGAGAAAATTGTTAACTATGTCTGTGTGGGCACACAAACTGGAAACCTTGTGGGATGGGTAAAACAGCAAGAAATATCAAAAGAAACATTAAAGAGGAATATTGAAAGGGGAACATCAAGACAGCATTAGAGAGAACACAGAAAGAATAAATGGGACATGATAAAAAGACTTACATGAGCTAATTTATTTCATTTACCCTCAGACCTTATTAGTCAGGTTTTCGCCTGCAATAGCTATCCTTCTGAATCCTGAGAGGTTTAGTGGGGCTTAATCCCAACATAAAACTCGATAGTGTTCTGAACTAAGTGAGCTGGGGTGAAGACCTGCCCAGTGGGTATCACACATGGTAAGGAATCCAAGCTCCCCGCTATCCACTAGCACACTAAAGTAAGTTATCTGAGCTCCTGCATGAGCTATTGCTCAAGCCCCAGTCTAGCTTTTGGGCACCCATAACCTCTGATCTACTTTAAGTGTATTGGTGTTTTGTCTGCATATATGCCTATATACCATATGCAGGCTTGGTGTCCTCAGAAGCCAGAAGGCACTGGATCTCCTAAAACTGGAGTTAAAAACAGTTGTGAGCCACTATATGGGTGTTGTGAATGAAATTCAGATTCTCCATAAGAGCACCCAGTGATCTTCAGTCCCAATATGAAGATCCCTGAACTAGTACCACCCATGGAAAGTTTCCTACTGATTGCAAGTTTCTATTACAAACAATTCTTACCATGGATAGTAGGGAAGAGGCTGGTACAGAGGTTGTGGTACAGGTTTTTGTCCTGACTCATTTCAAACACCTTTTCCCATTCCTTCACTGTCATCTGGTTCTTAATGCTCTCAGCTGTCTGTTCCTCATCTCTGAGTTCTTTCCCTCCAAACTGAGAAGTAGAAGAAAAACAAAACAAAAAAAAATTACAAAGAGCCAAAACAATGTAAAGGAAAACAAATTTCACTTTCATTATAATGAAATCGGAAGGTCAACATTGTGGTTTGACTATAGTCCCTAAACTAGCAAAACTTCAGTTAAAGGGCTTTAAGGGCTTGTCATTTACCCAGTGAGGAAAACAAAGGCTACTACTGATTTATGTTACTATGAGCTATAATAGGAAGTTCATCACTGACATGAAAATGAGCCTCAGCAAAAAGCTATATCAAGCTCTTCTATCTTAGTAAATATCACCACTAGGGTTAGGGATATAGTCCAATTTGTTTCTAGCAGGCACAAAACCCTGTGCTTAATTCCTAGCACAGTAAACAAATAAAAAATAAGTAAGTAAAAATAAAACTCACCCTTGGGTTGGTTGGTGCAACATAACAGGCAAGGAAAACCAGCCTGTATGACAGATCTCTGACACCAAGGGCCCGGAGTCCTCGAATGCCTTCTGTCTCATATCCATCAACTCCACTGACTCGAGAGTTAGTCTCTGCACGTGCTCCTATAAGAGTAAGGGACAAGGTATTTCACAGTTCAAATACTAAAGGTGCTAATAAGAACTAATATACTGAATAAGCCAAAGTTGAAGCAGCACCTTTCATAGAAAAATCAATCCTTTAATCTCTTCATATTTCCATGCTCACCCTGATTGGTAGCCAGAAATGTCACGAGAAGATTCAAGAAGCCAGATATTCTGAGCAGCAGAGCAGGATTGATTAAATCTGAACAACATATTACTGACCTGGTATACTAAGCTTGGAGACATCAGGTACAACTATCAGTGTCCCTGTGAAGTCACACTTGTCACCGGCTTGGGCTGATTCCACAGCTTCAGCTCTCAGGATGACCTCTAAACTTCGGGGAATACTTCCTCGGGGAAGTTCTGCTTGAGTCTCTTGAATACGAACCTATATCAAGACCACCAACAAAAGTAAGAGATGCCTGTATACACTGTGCGACTGAAATCAACTACTACGATTACCCACATATCCCAGCCTCTGTGTACACTTTTCTCTTTGTGTGTGTGTGAGGGAGGCAGGAGCCCTATCTCAGGTGTCACTCCTCAGGTACCATCCACCTTTTTAAAGACAGGGTCTCACCGGCCTGGAATTTGCCACTTTAGCTTCAATTAGCTTTAGAGATCTGATTGTTTCTGCCTCCTCTGAACAGAGCTCAAAGTACATGCTACAACATTTGGATTTTTTTTTTTTTCTTTTCGAGACAGTTTCTCTGTGTAACTGGCTGTCCTGGTACTCACTCTGTATATCAGACTAGCCTCGAACTCAGTGCTGGGATTAAAAGTGTGCGCCACCACTACCTGGCTCACACTTGCCTTTTTATGTGGGTACTGGGATCAAATACATGTCTCTCCAAGTTTGTGTAACAAACAAGTTACCAACTAAACTATCTCCTTAGACCCTGCCCTGGAGATGTTTGACATATACCAATATTCATTCAACAAATGGTACCAGAAGCTGAAGAGATGTCTTACAGGTTAAGAGCACTGGTTGCTCTTCCAGGACTTGGATTTAATTCCGAGCACCCATATGAAGGGTCATAAGCATTATCAACTCCAGTCCCAGAGACTCCAATGTTCTCTTCTGGTTTCTGTAGATACTACATGAATATGATATGTAGACTTGCATGCAAGCAAACATCCACATGCATAAAAATACATG
>JAQHUG010000333.1:2050292-2075654 GCA_028555095.1 Dicrostonyx torquatus | reverse complement strand
ATAAAATGAGAAAGCACACACCTTTAATCCTAGCATTTGGGAGGCAGAGGCAGGCAGATCTCTGTGAGTTTGAAGCCAGCCTGGTCTACACAGCACAGCAAGTTCTATGATACACAGGTCTATGTAGGGAAATCCTGTCTCAAAACAAACGACAAAGAGAGAGGGAGGGAAGAAGAGAGGGAGGGAGGGTGGGAGCAAGCGAGCCCGCCCAATAGAACTAAGTAACATTTTCTTCTTGGGAAAACTATATAGAAAATAGCTGTTTTTTTAACATCTGACATAAGGAAACCCAAGCTCTACAAAAGCCTATGTTAATGGGACCACTTGTACCAAAGGGTCTCTCCTTAGAAGGAAGTAATTGTGACAAATGCCCTTCTTTCTTACAGGGAACACATCCAGGGCAAGAAGCTTGTTTTTCAGGCTTCATGTCTATTCAAAGGAAAAATGAACACGCTCTTACCTATAGAACTCTTCCTGAATGGTGGTAGAAAGTTGTTGGTTAAATTGTTCCAGGTCTGCAAAACTCACAACTAGTGTGTTTCTCTCAGGACGAATCAGCTCCTCTGCAAACTGCAAGTATTTAATTTCTCCATCACTACCCTGGAACCTGAAGATGCAAAATCACATTAAACAAAGGAACTAAGCAGTTAAAAAAAAAAAAAAAGAATCTGCACACTAGGTAACTTGGTATATTGGTTAATGGGCATCAGCTTTAGGTTCAGAAACATCCATCCACATCCAGTATTTCCATGACTTGGGGCAAATTACTTACTTTTCTAAACTTAATTTTTTTTTTCAAGACAAGGTTTCTCTGCATAGCCCTGGCTATCCTGAAACTCGCTCTGTAGGCCAGGCTGGCTCAGAGATTCACCTGATCACTTGGATGATTTAACAATTTCAAAATAACAGGTTTTTAAAATCTTTGTCATGTGTAATTAAGATCAGTTAAGAAATGGAGCTAAAAACTCAAAGATTAAGTTTCCGTTAGTCATTATTTCAGAAGCAGAATAGAGGCTGGGAATGTAGTTCAGTGCTAGAGTGTTTGCCTAACATACATGAAGCCATAGATCTAATCCCCAACACCACCACACACAGAAATGCTAAAGACCCCAAGAAAATATGAACACAAGTAAAGCTGATGACTTTCCAACCAAAGGTAAAACAGAATATCATACAAATATATTTTCTACTCTTTTCATATACTATTATTTTGTTTTGGGCAAAATTATTCCTCTTCTAACGACATCAGGCTCAATTTCTTCTAAAATGTTTATTTTAGACAGACCCAAGAATAAAGCATTACTTCTGATACCTAAAGGCACAGAAAAGGCAGTTTTTCCTGCCCTAGGGTTGGTTTTCTTAGGAGACAAAACACAAACAAATAATATTTCTATTGATGAGAACTTCCAGAAATATAAGCCAATTATGTCTACAGGAATATCTATAATAAAGATTCATATGTAAAAGTAACATTGGAATTATTCTTTGAAAGTCATTAAAAGTTACATTCATGAAAAACAAGTGGATGGGCTTGGTGGTGCAGGCCTGTAACACTAATTACTGGAGAGGTTAAAGGTGGAAAACTGGAAGTTCCAGGACCATCTGGGTAACTTAGAGGGACCTTTACTCAAAATAAGAGTCAAAAAAGGCCTGGGAAGCTGTGTACAGTGGTGCACTCCTTTAATCCCAGCACAAAGAATGATTTCTGTCAATTCCAGACAGACAAGGCAACACAATAAGTCCCTATCAAATAAACATACAGAAGAGAATGGATGCTAGAGACATAGCTCAGTAGAACATTTGTCTAGACCCTGAGTTCCTTCCCCGATAACCAAAAATAAAACAGTCACCTATAGTGACTGATGGTGGTTTTGGAGAATGAAACTGCAATAGAAAATTTAGTAGTAAAAAAAAAAAAAGAAAGAAAGAAAGAAAATTTAGAAGTGGTAGTGTATACCTTTAGTATACAGAGGCAGAGGCAGGTGGATTTCTGAGTTCGAGGCCAGCCTGGTCTACAGACTGAGTTTTAGGATAGCCAGGGCTACACAGAGAAACCCTGCCTTGAAAAACAAAACAAAAATTAAGGAAAGAAAAATGTAGACTTTATTCCATAAACACAACCAAAGCTGTTTCTGTGAACCAAAGTGTTGTTTATGCTGAGCTTCAACACTAACCTACCAAGTAAAGGTGAAGGTACTTCTTTTTTTTTCTGAGAAGGTGGGTCTCTCTGTGTAGCCCCAGCTGTCCTGGAACTTGCTCTGTAGACCAGGCTGGCCTTATACTCTGAGATCCGCCTGTCTCTGCTCATTAAAGGTGTGCCCTATCGCCCAGGAAAGGCACTTTGATTATGTGATGAAAGGAACCTTTCTAACACCTCTGTGAGGTGGTAGGGTGGCTAGAGGGCCAAGAATGCCAGAGTTGGCAGGGGAAAGCATCTGGAAAACAGCAGGCCTACTGCGCTCACAAGGGAAGAAGTAGCTACTGCTTATGGTCTGAAAGATTTATACAAGTGCTTCTCAACCCTAATGCTGTGATCGTTTAATACAGTTCCTCATGTTGTGGTGACCCCCAACCATAAAATTTCATTGCTACTTCATAACTGCAATTTTGCTACAGGTACTAATCGCAATCTGATATGCTAGTCCCAAGGTGTTGAGACCCATGGGTTGAGAACCACTGGTTTATACTTTCACCAAGAGTCTTGAGTTGGACTGTACTGGCTGCCAAGAGCATTACCAAAAGTAGGAAAATGGAATTTAAATCAGTTTAAGTATAGCAGAATTTCAGAAGAGAGCAGTATTATTCAAGTAGTCAAAAGGAAGACAAACGGATAAACAATATATGATAGGTATATACATGCCATGTAATTTTACTCTGCCTTAAAAAGAAAACTGACTACAGTAAGCTGCGTGTGCAGCAAAATCAGCCACACACACACTACTTATACGAGGCACCTATAGTCATCCATTTCAGAGTTATGGCAATTGTCAGTAGGCTAGGAAAGGGGCGCATAAAACTGGTTATTTAATAGGTAGAGTCTGTGTGGAAAGATGAAAGTTTCCAACAGGTATGATACAGATGGTTGTACAATGCAATACAAGATGCTACTTTTTGTGCACGCCCCCAAAAGTCAAAACAGTGAGTTTTTGTTACATACTGGCATAATTCCGAAAAGAAAAAAAAAGAATTCTGTAAACCCAAGCTCGCAGCACGGCCAGCTCTACAAGCTCCCAGCAGCCGGCTGTGGCTCAACCTTACTTAAGAGGTAACGGGTTCCGCTCCAACCCTGCCTCCCTGGGCTGTGAAGCGAGCATTGAAATAAAATAGTTGGGTTGGGTTCGGCTCCCAGCATCGCATCAACCGGGTACGGCAATGCGCGTCTGTCACCGCAGCACTCGCGACGTGGAGGCAGGAAGATCGCTAGTTCAAAACCATCTCTGGCTACACGAGTTCGGGGAGACCCTATCTCAGAAAAGCAAAGAGAAAAGAAGCAAAGCACGGCGCAGGAAGGCACTGGGGTGAGGAAAGGGCTCGGCGCGGCTTTGGATTCCGGCCTGGTCCGGTTCCATCCCTCCCAGACCCTGAGCACACGCGGCCCCAGGTTCCGCCAGTGCCCGGAAGCCACTTACTCTTCTAGGAAGTCTAGGAACAGCTTCTGGCATTTCTCGGCCACCTCGTCCCGCACCTCCGGGTGCTGGCTTCCGGCGCCGGGCTCGGCGGCCGCCGCGAGGTCCATGGCAGCGCTGAGAGTATGAACCGCTGAGGAAAGACCACAACAGAAGACAGGCCGCGGCAGAGGAGGACCCACAACACGGCCACAGCTTCCACGCGTTGCTCCTTCCGCGCGGCCGCTTCGCGCGCGCCTCCGCCAGGCCACGCCCTCTCACTCCAGCCAATCATGAAGCAGAAGCTGGGGTACTTCGCGCCAAACTTGTCCAATCAGTGTTGGTTCCGTCCAGAGCCCCTCCCACCACACGCGAATTTCGCGCCAAACGGAGAGTCGGTGAAGCTTTTTGCACATGCGCTATGTAGTCTCGCCCACCCTCAGGTTGTTTTGACTTCTGGAGGTGGGAAGTTGTTTGCGTCTACGTCATGGTGGATTTTTCACCTTCCATTTCTTTTCGTTTCTTTCCTTCCTTTCTTTCTCTCCCTCCGTCCCTCTTTTTCCCAGAGCAAATGTAGATTTATTAAGTGATGGGAAAAAAAACTCAGAGTGGAAGGTACTCCAAAGAAGGAATACACATTTTTCATGTTTTTGTGGTTTTCGTATATTTTCCTAGTATTGGGAGGTAAGAATAAGGCTCTGTGAAAGGGGAAAAGTCACTCAGCTAAGCCTCTCTGAACTGTCTAGCTGCGGAAATAAGCTGTAAACAAACCACAGGGTAGAGCCCTCTAAAAGTTATATGGAGGGCTGTGGCTCAGAGATTAAGAGAACTCTGCAGAGACCCGCCCGCCTTGGCCTCTCAGCACCGACATCAGACAGTTCACCAATAACTCCAGCTGGAGGGGATTTGAAATCCCCTGCTGCCTTCTGTGAACACCAGCATGCACATGTGCATACACGGATATCTTTTTTTTTTTTTTTCCTGTATATTGAACATGCTGCCCGCGTCCTGCTCCCGCCACTGGCGGGTTGGTGAGCTTGCTCCCTCTACAGTCCTCCGGTCGCGGGCACAGTTGGGCCTGGTTAGTACCCGGATGGGACACACATATTTTTAACAAGTCAAAGACAGATAAATTCTGCTAAAGGAGGAGGCATACTTTCCGGATCCTCCTGACACAGTAAAATCTGCAAAACATTTGACATTATTGATTTTTACTGAGATAGGGTCTCACGTGGCTCAGGCTGGTCCTGAATTCCTGATGGGACCATCAATCACATTGGGTTCACATGCTTCTGGGACTGAATCCATAGTTTCCTGAGCGCTAGACAAGGTCTACCTTGCTATTAAATAAGACACATTGCCAGCCCTTTGGCTACATTGGCGCTGATGACTTGAAGCTGTGTTTCACCAGGTACTTTTTTTTTTTTCTGGGCCTCCAGAACACAGTAAACCTAGACCTAAATAAATGAACAAACAAATTTAAAATATCACTTTTTGAGACTTACAGGATGTTAAAATTAATAACAGGCAGGGCAGATCAAATTAGTATTTTATTACTGTTGTACTGGGTGGTTTTGTGTGTCAACCTCACACAAGCTAGAGTCATCAGAGGGAGGAGCCTCTGCTGAGGAAATGCCTCCACGAGATCCAGCTGGAAGACATCTTCTCATTTAGTGATCAGTGTGGAAGGGCACAGCCCATGGTGGGTGGTGCCATCCCTGGGCTTTTGGTCCTGGGGGGGGTCTAAAAGCAGGTGAGCTGAGCAGGTTGTGGGAAGCAAGCCAGTAAGCAGCACCCCTTAAGGGCCTCTGCAACAGCTTCTGCCTCCAGGTTCCTTCCCTGTCTCAGTTCCTGTCCTGACTTCCTTCAGAAATGAACAGCAATGCTGACGTGTAAGCTTAATAAACCCTGTCCTCCCTAACTTGCTTCATGGTCATAGTGTCTTGTTGCAGCAATAGAAACCCTAACTAAGGTAAGTTTTAAGGTGTATACTATAGAGATCTGCAACTGAAGGTGTTATCTTACTAAGAGGTGCTGAAGACTTGAAGCTGCGTGTGCCTCAGTCCTTCACAACTCCAAATGTAGCCTTCACTGGATGAGTGCGTGGGCATTTCTAGAGGAACAAAGCTGACGGGATGATATATGATATATTAAGGTTAGCATACAGGCTGTGGTTCAACCAGCTGAGCGGTACCTGTCTCCCAACAAAAGGTCTTCAATGTCTGTGGGAATCCTGGAGAAACAGGTTCAGATACCATCAGAGTATTGCCTCAGCAGCAGGAGAGATGAACTTGCCAGTGAAAGTGAGGGCAAGCCGGCAAAAAACAAAAGGCTTCCTTCTTCTATGACCATCTATATGGGCTGCCATCAGAAAGTGTGGCCCAGATTTAAAGTGGGGTCACTTGTTTTTTCAGGGTTTCTCTGTGTAACTCTGGTTTTTTGCTCTGTAGATCAGGCTGGCCTTGAATTTATACATTGTCCTGCCTCTGCTTTCTGAGCGCTGAGATTAAAGGTTTGCGACACCACACCTGTCCTTGGGGAGGTTTTCTGATTACAAATGATCAGATTTAGGTTGGATGTTCTCACCTCACAGGAGCCAATTAAGAAAATCCTTCATAGGTGGGTTCATAGGTGCATCCAGCTATTTGGGTTTTAGTTGATTCTAGAAGAAGACAAGTTGACACCAAGATTAGCCATCACTGTATGTGTGTGTGTTTTGTTTTGTTTTTCCTTTTTGATAAAGTGCCAGGCCAGCTAGGGCTACAAAGAAAAATCCTGTCACAAAAAAAAAAAAAAAGAAAAGAAAACTAAATGTTGTACTGAATCTAATAACCCAGCCCCAGAAAGATGAACTGGTATCATTTGTGCATTTGTGGACACAAGTTCATCTTTTTTTGTTTTTGCTTTTGTTTCGAGACAGGGTGTTATAAAAAAATTAAAAATGCTGCAGGACCCCGGGCAGCAGTAGGCAGCAGAGACGCTGTAGGTTCCCAAGCAGTGGTAGCAGGCCATGTGGCGGCAGGCGGCGGGCCCTGAGAGCAGCCAGTCCCAGGCAGAGATGGCTGCCAGTCCCCAAGCGGTGGCTGGTCCCAGGCAGGGAGACACGTGGCGGGTAGGCAGGAGTCAGAGACATGGGTAGGCACACCATGTAAAGTTAAAACGTTTATTAGGGTTATGGAGGGGGAAGGGGAGAAGAAGAGGGACAGAGAGAGGAGACAGAGGAGAGACAGAGAGAAGTGTGGGAGGGGGGGGAGTGGGGAGAGAGACAGAACCTGCCTCTCCCTGGAGGAAGACAAGAAAGAGAGAGCTCTCAGGCCGGAAGCTGAAGATCAGCCTGCTTCCGCAGATGGGGGAGGGACTGGGCGTGGCTTTTCTCTTAAAGCGCCAGAACCACAACACAGGGTTTCTCGATGGCTTTGGAGCCTGTTCTGGAATTAGCTCTTGTAGACCAGGCTGGTCTCGAACTCAGAGATCCGCCTGCCTCTGCCTCCCGAGTGCTGGGATTAAAGGCGTGTGCCACCACCACCCAGTTTGAGGCAAGGTTTCACAGTGTTGTCTTGGAACTCACTTTGTAGACCAGGCTGGCCTCAAACGCAGAGATTCATCTGCCTCTGCCTTCCGAGTGCTGAGACTAAAGATGTGCACCACCACTGCCTGGCAACTAGTTCTGAATCCTTCCTTATCTGAGGGTATATAATTAGGAGTAACAGCAGAAACCAGGAAAGTAAAAAGGAACTATGGAGGTTGTAGGAAGAGCTCAAGAAAGGAGGCTAGTTAAGTCATAAGTGCAAAGAGAGGAAAGACAGTTAAAATGGGGAGGGCTTTAGTTTGGGAGGGGCAGAGAAGGCAAGGCAGAGGAGGAATGAGGGAGGAGGGATAAAGAACACCAAGGATAACTGAAAAAGTATAGCCTTATACATATGAAAATAATTTTTATGAAGTTATTCCACTTGAGGTGATAAAACGCCTTCCAAGAGCTATAGACTAATAAAAACTCCAATCCTAGGCATGAAAATCTCTTCAAGTTGTTAGTCAGAGGAGTCCAAAGACTCCCCAAACAGTATATTTATTGTCCTTGGTTGCCTCCAAGACCTTGAAGGTAAAACTCTATTGCTGCAGACACTGGAGTTGAAGAAAGGAGATGTTCCCAATGGCCCAGACCGACCAGCTCAACTATCACCCAAGCCCACATCGTAGGATTTGGCTTGGCCCACCCTAACAGCTGCCCCATCTTGACCTGGTGGAGTGTGAGAAGGGACTGGTTCTGCAGAACAACAATAACTGAAAAATCTCCATGACTCAGGGCAACAACAGGATATTAAAGATGAGTTTCCCTGAGGGCCCAGCCCAGTGATGATGGTGGATCAGAAACCAGAGGCCTTGAAACAGACCAACAACTCATCACAATGAACATTTTGTGGGTGGAGTTGATTGGACAAAAGGGGTACACTGTATGACACACCACAGCTCCTGATGTCACTAGGATGAATGAAGGGGTGTTAAAGATGGAGGAGGTGGATTTTTTTGGTGTTTTGTTTTTAATTAATTTGGGGGACATACTGTAGGATGAGAGGTATATAAGGAGGGACTGGGACATGAGCAGGATTGGAGTTCATAAAGTGAAATTTCCAAAGAATCAATAAAGAATTATGTTTAATCCAGGACAGACTCCAAAGTTACAGAGAAATCCTGTCTCGAAAGACTAAAAAATGTTTCAAAGAATAAAATATTAAAAAAGGAGGAGAGGAAGAGGAAGAGGAGGAGAAAGAAGAAGAGAAGAAGAAGAAGAAGAAGAAGAAGAAGAAGAAGAAGAAGAAGAAGAAGAAAAAGAAATAATCAAGCTAGAACTGAACTGACCTGGAAGCCTCCTCCCTCACTGTATGCAAGCTGACAAGGGAGAAAAGCAATTAAGAATATCCTTTTCATCTGTAAAGTTTATGAACCATGACAATGACCAACATTGTAAAATATCCCTGATGGTGTTACAATGGCACATCTATCTTTTGGTAATCAATAGACCTGTAATTGAACTTAAGGGTTACTCAATAGGTAGAGAATTCATGCCTGGTACTGGAAACCTAGGCATCTATTTGTGACTGGTAATGTCATAGATTACAGAACTGTAGACAGAAGTTTCTGACCTGCCTGGTCCTGCAGCAGTTCAGTCCCAAAGAAACACACAGAGGCTTATATTAATTATAAACTGTTTGGCCTATTAGCTCAGCTTATTATTAGCTAGCTCTTACAACTTAAATTAATCCATAATTCTTACCTATATTTAGCCACATGACTTGGCACCTTTTCTCCATAAGGTATTCTCATCTTGCTTCCTCTGCTTCTGGATGATGACTATCTCTCTGCCTTTCCTCTTTCCAGAATTTTCCTAGTCTGTTTGCCCTGCTTATACTTCCTGTCTGGCTACTGACCAATCAGTATTTTATTAGACCAATATGAGTGACAAATCTTTACAGTGTACAAACACATTTTCCCACTGCAGAGAACCTACTATTGTCATTTTTCTAAGCCAGTATAAATTCTCAACTGCATTCTAAGTACTTATCATTATATAAGTGTAGCCCTCACCTCTCATCAAAGAAAATGCTTCTGTGGTAGACAGAGACATTATCCCAACTAGTCAAAATGCAAAGAACAACTGACCGTGAGATGTCCATGCCCAGTTAGTACATCTACAAAACAACTTCTACATGTGAGACTCAGGGAACAGCATGGAAGAGGAAGGAAGACTGTTACAAGCCAGAGGACCAGTACATCTGCTGAGAGTCTTCTATATGTGACAGGGAGATGCATTAGAGAGAGAGATCAGAGAACAACTTTGTGGAGTCAAATCTTTTCTTCCACCTTTATGTGGTTTTGAAGATTGAACTCCAGTCATCAGGCTTTTGTTATTCATTGAGCTCTCCTGCCAGTTCCTTGAAGACTTTCTGTATTATTGTTACTTAAAAAGCATTAAAATTTTGTAAAAGTAAAATTATATCATTTCCCCTCTCCCCTTTCCTCCCTCTCAAATTCATGGCCTCTTTTGTTGTTACATACACACATACAAACACATAAATATCTAAATACAACTACTGAGTTAATTTAGTATTGCTTATATTTGTGATTTCCAGACTGAGCATTTAATTACTAGTAAAGACTATCTCTCCCACTCAGCATTCCTTAGTTGCCTGTAGTTCTGTCTAGGGGGTAAGACCCCAAGAGAGATTTCCCTCTTTTTGTTTTTTGAGACAGGGTTTCTCTGTAGCTTTGGAGCCTGTCCTGGATCTCGCTCTGTAGACCATGCTGGCCTCGAACTCACAGAGATCTTCCTGTCTCTGCCTCCCGAGTGCTAGGATTAAAGGTGTGTGCCACTACTGCCCTGCAAGATTTTCATCATGCATATTAACGTGTCTACTGGTGTCCTTGTTCAAGTCTTGTTTAGGCAGCCATGTTGAGACATCAATGGGTAAAGTGTTCCTGACATTTCAAGGAGACACAATCCCACAGCCAATTTCCTGGTCCCCTAGCTTTTTCAGTTTCCCCATCTCCTCTTTTGCAAAGTTCTGAGAACCTAGGTGTAGGAGTTATGTAACAGATGTGTCCATTGAAGCTGGGCACGTCACCAACTGTTGCTCTCTGCATTTTGACAGTTGTGGTTTTCTGTAATGGTCTCTGTTAGTAGCAAAGAGAAGTTTCCTTGAGGAGGGGTGAGCATGGGTAAAAGGACTAATTATTTAGAATACAGTTGGGAACTATGTTGGCTTAGAAATGGTGGCAGTAGGCTCTCCTCTAAGATCTGTGCCTCACTATTGCGCTCATCGGGATATCCTGCTGTGCTGTTATTATTGTGATTCAAAAGCATCACGGCAGGGTAGGAATATTGGCTGCTTATATGGCACTTTATGGTTCTATGAAAGCTAGTCCCCAGGAAGACAGCTTTCATGTCAGATCCAGCTTGGATACTCTGAGTAGTGTTAACAAACTGTCTTTAGCAACAGGGTCTTACCCTCAACCTCTGAGAGGCAACAAAGGGAAACAGCACTAGCCTATAGTGTTTTGGGAGTCTCTTGCACTCTCTTGACCAAAAAAACTCAAAATGCAGCCGGGCGGTGGTGGCACACGCCTTTAATCCCAGCACTCGGGAGGCAGAGGCAGGCGGATCTCTGTGAGTTCAAGACCAGCCTGGTCTACAAGAGCTAGTTCCAGTGCAGGCTCCAAAGCCACAGAGAAACCCTGTCTCGAAAAACCAAAAAAGAAAAAACAAAAAAACAAAAACAAAAAACAAAAAAAAAACCCTCAAAATGCCTTTTCTCATGCCTGGTATTTGGCTTTGATATAGTCTATGGCTCTTGGGGCGAGGAGGGGGACCACTGTCAGTTCCAGAGGCATGACATCATTTAAACTACATATATATGATGTGGTATTCCCCTCTGAATGCTGTAAATACCATTGTTTAATAAAGAAACTGTCTTGGGCCTTCACAGAGAAGAGAGAGAGGTAGGCAGGGAAAACTAAACTGAATGCTGGGAGAAAGAAGGTGGAATGATAAGCCATGGAGCCACCAAAGACCAACATGCCGAAACTTTGCCCCATAAGCCACAGCCTCACGACAATATACAGATTAATGGAGATGGGTTAATTTAAGATATGAGTTACCCAGAAATATGCTTAAGCAATTGGCCAAACAGTATTGCAAATAATACAGTTTCTGTGTGGTTAATTCGGGGCTGAGCAGCCAGAAACAAGCAAGTGGCCTCTTACTACATATGTATATGCACATACATGCACTTATATATACAGATTTTATGTAATTTTAGTTAAATAATAGTGTGACCCTATGGCTTTCCCAAATATCTTTAGTATTTATTCCCTACCTCATTTTTCCTATCTCCATATGTTCTCTCTCATCTATGTGAGAATATAACCTGGAGCACCCAAGGCACCAGGAAAGTAAAAAGGTATCATGGGGCTGGGAGTGGTAGAGGTGAATAGCAGGGTTTATGTGATATCATTACTTTAACAAGTTATTTTATTCCATTGTATAACATAAAAGCAAAAGACCAGTAAGACAGAAATATCCAAATAAAGCAATGCTACAAAAAAATCCCACTGAGTTTGAGTTGTCATCACTGCTGGGTATGGGGCTTACCCTTTTGTGTGGTTAATATATCCGAAGAAACTCTACTAGAGAAAATAATTTTTCCTTTACAATCCTGTATCAGTCCTGTTGTGTCTGGAAGATTATGTTTCCTGGGTGTCAGCCATCTCCTTACAATCCCTTACAATTCCCTCTTATTAGTCTTCCTCCTCCTCTTCTATATAGCTTCCTGAGCCCTGAAAGAATGGGTTTGGTGAAGACACCCATTTACTATTTATTTAGTGTTCCAAAATCTCTCTCTGTACATTGTCCTGCTGTGGGTTTCCATGTTAGTCCCCATCTATTGCAAAAGGAAGCTTCTCTGATGTTAAGGCTATTTTCCCCCTCTTTGAGACAGGGTTTTACTATGCAACCGCAGCTGAAATCAAACTTTAGATGCTTCTGCCTCCACCTTCCTAGTATGTACTATAAAGGTGTGTACCACCAGACCTGGATAATCAGCAGAAAAACATTTTGATACTGTTTTTGAGACAGCCTGTTGTAGCTCAGGCTGGCCTGAAACTCCCTTTATATCCAAGGATAGTCTTCAACTTCTGATCTTCCAGCTTTGTCCCTAAATGTTAGGTTACAGGTATACACTCCAATGCTTGGGGATCAAAACCAGGGCTTCATACAAGCCCTCTATCAATTGTATTGTAGCTCTAAGCCTTTGACCGCTGGTTTCTAGAATGGCAGAGCAGAACAGTACCTTCACATGTCCAGGAACATTTCCTTCATGTGTCTCCTAACTGGTGTCAACTCTTTGGGAACATAGACATCTAGACCCACAGACTCTAGCAATAGGATGAACAAATGCAACTGAATCCCGCACTGGAAGATACGATGAATAGTGACTCCCATACTTCTGTACCCTGAATCCCGCAGTTCACTTAATGACTATAAATTTTAAGTTGCTTGCAAAGGCGTATGGTGCCCTCTCCATGCACAATAGTTTCTTCATGGTGGTACTCTGACAAAGCATTCACAAAGTCCTATTATCACTTTTTTATAAAGCAGGAGTGTTCTAACTTTTTGACGTTTCTGTTTGGTCAAAAGTGAGACCCTAGTCCTCCAATACCCATATATCCAGAGGCTGGAATGTAGTATTGAGTTGGAAGTGTCACTCCCAGCCTACCAAGTGCTGACCACTCCCACAGGGTATTTAGGGTTGCTCCAGAACAAGGAACATGTGGTTTTGGGTTTGCATGTGTGCTCCCTCTGTCTTTTCCTCACCATGCTCTCCCGGCCACCCAGGACTGTGCTGTCTATTAAACACGGGCATTTAATTTGGTTTGATCTGGTCTGATTGGAGTTCTTTTGTGTCAGTGGAATGGCTCGTCTTAAGATTTTCCCTAACAGTTTCAGTTATGATCTACAAATGTGTTGGGTTACATTCATAGCTATTTACTGGCACATACATAGATTCCCTCTTTTCCCTCTACACGGTCTCTCAGCAGAGACTCATGAAGAGATGAAGGAATAAAGGGCATGGCTGGCTTGGAAGGCTCGAAGCTTTGGATTCACCTATAGTCAAGCTCGAAAAAGCACATAGAGGAGTTTAGTTAAAAGCCAGTTCCTGATCTACAAACCCCCAATGTATTGTTTTTGCTTTGTAGTAAAGTGGGACCCAACCTAAACTATGGCACAGGCTTTCAATGTTGGCACACCAAGTTTTTATGAGCCCTATCATTGTCTCTGGAACAAGCTTCACAGGCAGGAGAGAAAATATCAGGGAACATGTGTTGTGTCTAGGCTAAGGTACTCTGCTACCCCTTTCCAGGACGGAAGTGTCTGACATCACCAGCATCTACAAATGGATGTTTTCTCTAGGAATGGTGCTACGGTAGAGCACAGCATCAACTTCTGCATTGGCAGATAGGACAATGGAGGTGTGTCCAGTATACAGTGATCATGACATACCAGTTCCTCCTGTTGCCAGTGCTTCTTAGTGGTGCATTCTCTCAATGCAACCAATACATTCTAAGATATTTACACATTTGCATGTTTCTGCTACTCTCCTATGTGCTTTCTTTTCTTTTTAGACAGGCTCTCATGTAACAGAGAATGATCTTGAACTGTTGGCCCTCTTGTCCACACATTCCTCTAACGCTAGAATTACAGGCACATGCTGTCACACGTCCTTTGCTCTATAGCACTTTTCATGTCTAATATTTACATAAGGCTAGTTTATTTTTTATTCCCAATGTATATATGCCAACAACCAGTTATAAAATCAAATTTCAATAAACTCACATAAAACTATCATTAGCTTTTAAGGTTTTATTGAATTCCAACATCAGAATTTAAGTGTTCTGGTGTTACTGTTTCTAGCCAGTGTTCTCACTTGGCTCACATGATTGCTGCAGATAACTTTTAACTCATGCTCTAATTTTCTGTGACATATCGACCTTATATGTTAAAATCTTGGTTATTTCTCCAATTTCTTTTTCTCAATGTCAAGAGTTAAAAGTCCAAATACTGAAAATTTAGGACATTAGTATTGTGGCTACCATAATATAGAAAAGAAAAAAATTATACAATCTTAAACTGCTTAAAAGTCCCCTTAACGTTTCCTATAGTGATAGACTGAATTTTCACCATAGAAATTTCTATTAAAATGTTCAAGCATTTCCTACTGAAACATATCTGAAGTTCAAAACGTTTTTTCTTAAATTAATTTGTACTGAACTATTTAAAAAAGAATCGTGGCACTTTAGTAAGACAGTTATTTTACTGAATATCTTAACTACCTCAGGTATAACCTGATCAATAGCAGATTACTAGAGAGAATAAAAAGTGTGGTCTAAGGCGTGAGTCGTTTGGGGTCACGAGGAAACATCGATGTCTGACGTACATTATGCAGTCCTAAAAACAGCATCGTCACTCTTTCCAACCCTGTCAATAAGAAAATCACAGTTAATTCTTTCTGAAAACCTCTCATTTACCAGTTGTACTATCTTTTTGGTGGAACATACTGTTTTATTTTATAAAGCATCTCTTATTAAAAAAAAGAAAAAAACCCAAAATTCTTTACTTCGTAAATATTCTTTTCCTTCCTCCATGGATATAGGCATTCACCAATCTATTCTCTGCTTCTGAACCTGACTACTCTAAATATCAGCAAAGTAGAATCATACAGAATTAGCCCTTTTGCTAATTTATTCATTTATTTATCATTCATTATCATTCATATCATCTCCACAGTTCATCTATACTTCAGAACAAAACAAAATTTCTTTTTCTTTTTTAACTGTGTAACAAACAGCCTTGGCTGCCCTGGAGCTCTCTCTCTGTAGACCAGGTGACCTCAAACTCAGAGATTCATCTCTCTCTACCTCTTGAGTGATGGGATTGAAGGTGTTTACACCACACCCTGCATAATTTCTTTCTTTTTAACACTGATTGGCCATACAGGTTAAAGACCTTATTCCAGAAACTCAGATGTTCTAAAATCTAAGTATTTGGAAGTATCAAAGCAGCTCAAGGATCTCAATGGTAAAGTCTATGAAATAATTCTAAAATCCATGAGAATACAAGTCTGGTCCTGATCATGTCACACAGGGGATCCTTAACCAACACCACATTCTGCTGATTCATTTACCCATGATGGACACCCAGTTGCATCCATGTCTCAGCCACTATGAAGATGTATGTATGCATAAATACTTCTTTGGTGTCATTTCCAATTCTTTCTGGCACACACACAAAATTGGACTGATAAATCACATGGTAAGTCTTTCTTTAGGGTATATACTATTGGCTCCTATGATAAATGAATCTCTATTTTCGAAGAACTATAATCCTGTTTTCTGCAGTAGGCAAATTGATCCTCCATATTCATTCTAGTGATAACTATTGTATGTTAAGACAGTAGCCATCCTAGCTGTGTGAAGGTGTACGTCACCAATGACTGGTGCTGCTAAGCATCTGCTCATGCACTCACCAACCACCTGCATCCTCTTTTGGAGAAATTTCTATTCAGTTCCTCTGCCCATTTTGAACTCGAATTTTATTTATTCCGGATAGTCATCTCTTATCGCATATATATAACCTGTAAATATTTGTTGCCGCTATGCGGGCTGCTGTTTTACAGTCTCTCTCTCTTTTTAAACATGTCTGTGTGTGCACGTGTCTTCAGGAGCCTACAAGGGTCATCAGATCTGGACCTGAAGTTTCAGGTGACTGTGATCCCCTGATGTGGGTACTAGGAACTCAACCTCCAGTGGTCTGAGAGAGTAGCAAGTACTCTCAACTTTAGCCATCTGCCCAACCCCCTTTTACTTTCTTTCCCCAATTGTCCCCTGCTTCCAAAGTTGGTGCTGGTGATCAAATGCAGGGACTGTGCAGACAAGGCAAGCATTGAGTTATATACTACAATTGCCTTTTCCCCCTTTTAAGTTCTGGGGTCAAACCCAGTCTTGTACATGCTTTGCAATTATGTTTTTTTTTAAATGCACAAAGTTTAAAATTTTTCCCTAAGCTAAATTTGCTATTAATCACCTTGCTGTGTGTGCCATAGGTACTATATCTAAGAAAACATGCCAAGGGCTGGAGAGATGGCTCAGTGGTTAAGAGCACTGCCTGCCCTCCCAAAGGTCCTGAGTTCAGTTCCCAGCAACCACATGGTGGCTCACAACCATCTGTAATGAGATCTGGTGCCCTCTTCTGGCCTGTAGGCATACATGCAGACAAAATACTGAGAATACTGTATACACAATAAAGAAATAATTTAAAAAAAAAAAAAAAAGAAAACATGGCCAAATCCAATATCCTGATGCTTTTGCTCTGTTTTCTTCTAAGAGTTTTCTAGTGTTAGACCTTTCATTTAGGTCTTTGATTCATTTTGGATTACTGCTTTTATCTGGAGTTAGGTAAGAGTTTAACTTTGTTCTTTTACATGTAAATATCAGTTTTGTTCTAATTACTGGGGAAAATTACCATTATATGACCTTTAAAAATTACTTTTATTTACAAATATGTATGTGAGTACATGTGAGTTTATGTGCCCTGGTATGTGTGCAGGAGCCTGCTGAGGCCAAAAGAAGAAATCAGGTCCCCTGAAACTGGAATTTCAAATGGTTGTGAGCTGCTATATGGGTGTTGTGAACTGAACTCAGGTCCTCTGCAAGAGCAGCAAGTTCTCTTAACCACTGAGCCATCTTTCTAGGCCTCTTCTATAGCCTTTAAACTTGTTTTTCACTTGTGCTTACAGAATTATTTATAAGTAATAGCAGTATTACCAATGCCTCCACCAGCATGAGGAGGGGCTCCAAATCGGAAGGAATCAATGTAAGCTTTGATTTTCTCCAAATCTATAAAAAGAAACAGAATTTATCACTTTATTATAAAAGAGGTATTACTACAATGAAGATTTTGGAGAAAAGAACTTATGAGACATCGTTAAGATATTTACAATGCATTATTTTCATAATACACACAGTTCCAGATATTTTAAATTACTTACCAATTCCATGGTGCAAAGCTCTCTCTGTTAGCAACTGAGGATCATGTATTCTTTGTGCTCCAGACAGTATTTCTTCCCCTCTCATGAACATATCATAAGAGTTAGAGTGTTTCTGCAGAAGAAAAATGAATGAACCTCCACCATTCTTTTTTTTTTTTGGTTTTTCAAGACAGGATTTCTCTGCAGCTTTTTTTAGAGCCTGTCCTGGAACTAGCTCTTGTAGACCAGGCTGCTCCACCATTCTTTAAGTACTATGTTATCATACTTTCTCATGATAAACATGCGGGGAGAAAAATCTATGCTGTCTTTCCCTAGTTAATGACTATCCTTCAACACAATTTCCTCTTTATGGCAGAACTGCTAAGGGCAATTTTTGTTCTCTGTTTAGATTTCCGTTTTCTCTTTACCATACCTCCTACTAACCAGAATACCACATCTAAAGCAGTGGTGCTGCTTTTTATTTTACTTTATGCCTAAAAAGTTTTAAAATATGACATAAATTTTGGTCAATTGTGAATGTAAATTACCAATAAGTAAGTAGTCTATTTTAGAAAACTTTTAAGGAAAGTTAAACTAAAACTGAATTAACCTATGTTTTACTTATGGCCTATCAGGCATTTGATACTATCAGTTTTAACTTTTACATAAACAATGGCTCCGATTCCCAGATCACTTCAGCATTACCTGTAATTTGTTATAAATGCTGACCTCTAAACCTGCCCCAATCAATGATTGGGAACTCTAAGAGAAGGGGTCAGCATTTGTGTTTCAAAACCCCTCCAGTCTGGCGCTGGGAAGCCGAGGCAAGCAGATACCTGAGTTCTAGGCCGACTTAGGCTACTCTGCAGATTCCAGGTCAATCAGAGATACACAGTAAGACTTAGGAGGAAAAAAAAAAAAAGAAAGAAAAAACAAAAACAAACCCCATGTTCTCTAGAGGGTTCACAGTGTGGGACAATTGTTTACATTCTGTCAATTATATTTTAAATAAACACTGATTGGCTGGTAGCCAGGCAGGAAGTATAGGTGGAAAAATCCGACAGGAAGTAGATGTGGGGCAATGAGAACAGAATCATTCTGGGAAGAAGGAAGCTCTTTCTGCAGTCCTGTCCAGATACTGAAGAAGCAGGATGTGACCTGCCCCACTGAAAAAGGTACTGAGCCATGTGGCTAACATATACTAGAATAATGGGCTAATGTAAGTTATAAGAGCTAATACAGGGCTGGAGATTTGGCTCAGAGGTTAAAAGCACTGACTGCTCTTCCAGAAGACCAGGGTTCAATTCCCAGCACCCACATGGCAGCTCACAACTGTGTGAAGATCGAGCTCCAGGGGATCTAACACTTCACACCAATGCACATAAAATAAAAGTTAAATAAACCACAAAAAATTTTTAAAATAAGAGCTAATACAAAGCCTGAGTTAATGGGCCAATCAGTTTATAACTTATGGAGACTTCTGTGTGATTCTTTGGCTAATGGCTAATTTCACACTAATGACTGTGGGACTGGGCAGGACAGAAACCCCAATAATTAGGCCCTTCATGTTACAGAATGGCGCTCAACGTGGGGCATCTGCATCCACATAAAGCCTGAGACAGCTTGGGAAGCAATTCTAGAACAATATTAACAGCATTACACATGGTTTCTTGGTAGCAGCAATTTCTTGGGTCTGCTCTGCTTGCTAGAGGCAAGCAAGCGCTCTCATCTAAAGAGAGGCTTCCTGACTCAGCTTTAGCTGTAAAGCCTTGCAGCTCTTTTAAGAGGTCCTGCCAAGAAACACTCAGTGTTGATAAAAAGCTGACCACATGCTTTTCGGTTTTCAGCCATAGCAGGAAAAAAGCTGCGCCGTTTTAAAATGCCGGCTTTTGGGCTGGAGAGGTGGCTCAGCGGTTAAGAGCACTGACTGCTCTTCCAGAGGTCCTGAGTTCAATTCCCAGCAACCACATGGTGGCTCACAGCCATCTATAATGAGATCTGGTGCCCTCTTCTGGCATGCAAGCTTACATGGGAGGAATATATGTATACATAATAAATAAACAAATAAATCTTTAAAAAAAAAATGCCAGCTTTCTGGGCCGTCCTGCCAGGGCAAACTTTGACTCTTTCAGGCAGGCAGTCAGACTACAGAGCATTTGAGTGTTGTTTGTGGACACACTGCTGCAGCTTGCTTGCTAGTAGGGACCTTAAAATGTCATAGAGTTGTGGCAATAAACGTGGCTACAGCCAGTACCTCCACCATGAGGCTGAAATCTCAGAAAGTTAAGAAATGGGCTGGATCTAGCCGTCAAAGCCTCAGCTTTAATCCTACCTATATTGCTTAGCAAATTAAAGACTCATGTGGTCAGAAAAAGAGAAATATACAGTAAAGATAGATTCAGATGAAGAAAGCCTCTAAATGGTTTACTGTGTTTAAAAATATTTAAAATATATATAGTCTTAGGAGAAAAAAAAAAAGAGTAGTTGGGTGTGGTAGCACACACCTTTAATCCCTTTCTTTTCTTTCTTCTTTTTCGAGACAGGGTTTCTCTGTGGCTTTGGAGCCTGCACTGGAACTAGCTCTTGTAGACCAGGCTGGTCTTGAACTCACAAAGATCCGCCTGCCTCTGCCTCCCGAGTGCTGGGATTAAAGGCATGCGCCACCACCACCTGGCCACACCTTTAATCCCAACACTTGGGAGGCAGAGGTGGATGGACCTCTGTGATTTCAAGGTATGGTAACACACACCTTTAATCCCAGCACTGCGAGGCAGAGACAGGCAAATCTCTGTGAGTTCAAGGATCGCCTAGTCTACAGAGTGAGTTCCAAGACAAAGATATACAGAGACCCTGTTTCAAAAGTAAAAGTAAAAATAAAAGAAATAGAGGTTAAAGTAAAGCCACATAAAGATGGAAAATACAAAGAGAATCTGGATAGTATATGTTATTATGTTCTCTTTGAATTATTTGAATGCTGAGGAAGGAGCAACAGCTGCTAAAATGTATTTGTTTATAAATGCTGCTGAAGTAATCCAAGATAGGTATTTTGAAAATACCTTGACTTCAAAGTTGAAGTCAAAAGGTATGTTACTTTGGAGAAGATTTTGCTTTTGTTTTCATAGGAAATAAGAGGCTGTGGATTCATTCTGAGTTAAGAAAACTCATGTTTGATCAAGGAAGACCACCTGAGAAATCTCCATTAGGAACAGATGGCCTGGATGTCTGAGTTCTACATACAGAACAGATTCAAGACTGCTGCCTGAGATGATCAAGACTCACAAGATACTCCAGTCAGGACTTGATCATAATTCTAAATTTTCTTTAGGTCCCCATAAGATTATTAGTGCCCCCAACCAGCAGGAAGTAGCCTGGAGAACCATGCCCACATTCCCAAAAAATGGACTATGGGTGGTCTTGTTCCCCCCCCCCAAAAAAGGGAGGGAGGGAGTGGTACAGGACAATCGTCTACATTCTGTCAATTATATTTTAAACAAATGCTCATTGGCCAGTAGCCAGGCAGGAAGTATAGGTGGGAAAACAAGACAGGAAGTAGATGTGGGGCAATGAGAACAGAATCATTCTGGGAAGAAGGAAGCTCTTTCTGCAGTCCTGTCCAGACACTGAAGAAACAGGATGTGACCTGCCCCACTGAAAAAGGTACTGAGCCATGTGGCTAACATATACTAGAATAATGGGCTAATGTAAGTTTTATAAGAGCTAATACAAAGCCTGAGCTAATGGGCCAATCAGTTTATAACTTATGGAGACTTCTGTGTGATTCTTTGGGACCTAATGACTGTGGGAACTGGGCAGGACAGAAACGCCAATAATCAGGCCCTTCATGTTACAGGTTCATGATACTAAGTGTTGGGAACTACTAAAAAACAAAAATACATAAGATCACCTGGATTACTAAATATAAAATATAAAGCAAGCTTTGGTTTTCTTCAAATCTATCAAACACAACTTACCACCTTAGTGTAAAAATTAGAAAGGTGAATTCCCAGTTCAAAGTCAACAGAGATCCTCCCTAAACTCTGAGTATCTAGTGCTATATTTAGCATTTACAGTACCAATAAACCTTTAGAAAATTTGACCTAGGAATAGGATTTAATTTAATTTAGGTTCTCAGGACTAATTTGCTATAGCATTCAAATATGGTTATTAGAAAGTTCTTTCATCCCCACAAATAAGTGATTTGAAATTAAATTACTCACAGGATTTCTTGGGTCTGGCATGGTATAGAAAGGTCTTACAGCCAATGGATATTTATCAAGAACATAAAAGTCTGTATCATACTATTAAAAGAAAGAAACTGTGTTAAGTATATACAATATTTTATGGAAAATTTAAGTATTAATTATTATAATAAGTATTAATTATTAATATAAACCCCCTGGAATTATTTCTCTAATAACACAGCTTTTTGTTTAAATAACTAAATAAAATTGGGTAATGTTCTTCAAATGGAAATAAATACCATTACAGTGTTTGACATTTTCTTACTACCTCACAAGCTTAGTTAAAAAGAAATTAGAGGCCGGGCAGTGGTAGTGCACGCCTTTAATCCCAGCACTCGGGAGGCAGAGGCAGGCGGATCTGTGTGAGTTCAAGACCAGCCTGGTCGACAAGAGCTAGTTCCAGGACAGGCTCCAAAGCCACAGAGAAACCCTGTCTTGAAAAACAAACAAAAACAAAACAAAAAAAAAAAATTACAGTCCAACTTTTATTTGATTACATTCCTCTTTGTTAAAACTGGATGGCTCAAGGTCTGGCTAACACTGTAGACTTCAGAAAAAGCTCAACCAGCAGGGGGAGCTCAAGGACTTTCTAAACATTAAACTAGTGTCCTATTAAAAAGAACACAATTAGGCTAAGCTTTGTCCTTTGGCTTTGGTTCTAGAAAATAAGAGCAAGAGTGCACAGGTAAGATCTTCTGTAGTTTAGAGCCCTTTCTCACTAATCTGACAATCTAAAGTGTCCTTTAGAGGTACCTCAGTATGACTGCACAAATGTCACATACCAAATTAATCAAAGTGTTGATCAAAATCTGCCTAAATGTCCCCCCCCTTTCTAAGAACAAAAGTACCATTCACCTTACTAACTCTGGAAACATGCCACTGTAAGAAGATGATAGAATATTCTGCTATTGCTGCCTCTTCTTAAGGTACATTTCAGATTAAAACAACAACAAAAAGGACACATCCTACCTTTTCCTTCACCAAACGACCCAACAGCTTTTCATTTGGTGTACTGAAAAAAAGAAAAATGAAACTAGTGGTTGAAGGTGAAACAGAAAGTTTTTTATTTTGGTTTTTAGAGACAGGGTCTCTCTGTGTAACATCCCTGGTTGTATCAGAACTCCCTCTGTAGACAAGGCTAGCTTCAAACTCACAGAGATCAATCTGCCTCTGCCTCTGAGTGTTAGGATTAAAGATGTGTGCCACCACCACCCAGCTTACAGAAACGTCTTAGCTTTTTAATATTTGTATTTAATTGTGTGTCTGTGAGTGGGTGCTGGAGTTGCACAGAGAGTTGTGAAGCATCCTGATGTGAGTGCTGGGAACTAAACTCACCATATCTGGAAGGGCAGTCAAGAGTTCTTAACCACCGAACCATTTCTCCAGTCCCCCCAAATAACTTAAAATACTTTTTAAATTAGTAAGGCTCCTTTTAATTTGAGGTTCTTAAAGAAAAATAAAACTTTGACTCAAACACACTGTCAGCTGTGTGCCCCTTTTTAAGACAAGCATTTCAGGAAACCACCTACATGCTCACCTCCCCCAGATAATTGGTGCACATACACACTGCTCCAACCTTTACAACCAGGCAGAACTAAGCATTCCATTGATCCAGAAACAGGAGGGAAACTTTACTGTTTTACTGTACTGTTTTCACTTTACTATAATTATGTGAAATGAAAATCCATTTGGCCAGCACTGGAGAATTTTGTTATAAAATAGTCTCTTTTTTTGTTACTTCACAAAGGTTTGTAATATGAAAACCAGTAGGTACCTTCTTTAGCACCTATGTCACTCAAAAACCATTCCCAAGATGCCTAAAATATACTGCTTAAATTGTACTAATTATAAAATTTATGGCTTCGTTTAGCAATAAAGTGTATGCTGAAAAATTGTGGACTAGGAGGTAAAGTACATTTTTTGGGAAAAAAAAAAGACAAACCACCACGTTTCTCTTCCACATATCTATTATGTATTATTGTGATGACTTAACTATTTTAATCAGGAACCCCTGAATGAAATGTACATTGACAGCAACTTTCTATCTTTAGTATGCAATTTATTCCTAAATTGTAAGAAGTAGAATTAGATTTAGGTAACAAAATACAGCATACTGATAACATATAAACATTAGTATTTCTATGCCCAGTCCTGTATGAGGTGAGTTACAATTTTCTTTACCCTTAAAAGGGAAGTAACATTACAAAAAAAAATCATAGGCAAAAGCCGGGTGTGAGCTCAAGGTTAGCCTGGTCTACTAGTCAGCTCCAGGTCAGTCAGGGCACACTGACTGTGTTGCAAATAAATCAACCAAACCAAACTGGAGAAAATTCTCCTCATTCTTCTTTGTTCTATATTACTAGGGATTGAAAATAGGGTCTTACGTAAGACCCTTACGTAAGCCTTTACCACTGAGCTATGCCCTCTACTCCCCCACCTATAAATTATATATAGCTATGGCTGTCCTGGATCTCACTAAATAGACCAGACTGGCCTTGAACTCAGAGGCCCACCTGCCTCTGCATCCTGAGTGCTGGGATTACAAGGTGTACTCCACCATATCTAGCAATAAAACACTTATCTATCTATCTATCTATCTATCTATCTATCTATCTATCTATCTATCTATCTATCTATCTATCTATCATCTATTTATGTTTTTCAAGGCAGAGTTTCTCTGTTTAACAGTTCTGGCTGTCCTGGAACTTGCTTTGTAGGCCAGGATGGCATCTAACTCACTGAGATCCACTGCCTCTGCCTCCCAAGTGCTTAGAATTAAAGGTGTGCATCACCACTACACAGCAAAATATTTTTGAAATATTTAAAAATACTAAAATATTTTATGTGTGACTGTTTTGCCTGCATATATGTATGTGTACTACATGAATGCCTGGTGTCCTATAAGGCCATGAATTGATCACCTAGGAGTTAAGATGGTTGTAACCCACCGTCTGGGTACTGGGACCAAGACCTAGATCCTCTGAAAAAGCAGCAAGTGCTTTTAACTGCTGAGCCATTTCTCCAGTTCTTAACATTTTTATTTGTTTATTAAAATATTATTTATTACTGGGTGGTGGTGATGCATGCCTTTAATCCCAGAACCTGGGAGACGGAGGTTGGCAGATCTCTGTGAGTTTGAGGCCAGCCTGGTCTACAAGAGCTTGTTCTAGAACACCTAGGGCTGTTACACAGAGAAACCCTGTCTCAAAAAACAAACAAACCAATGGAAATTTGCCTGCATGTGTTCTGCAAGAATAGCAAGACTCTTATTCTCTGAGTCATCCCTCCAGATCTCCTTTTCATTTATTTTGAAGTAGGGTCTCTCCAAACTCCTCAGGCTGGCCCAAAACTTGTTCTGTATCCCAGGCAAGCTTTGCATTGGTAAACCTCTTGCCTCACCCGCTCCCAAGTACTTGAGATTACTGGCCTGCACCACTAGGTTTGTCTTCCGAAAGGTTATAAATAGGGAGCAAAATGAAAAGTTAACAAAATTACTGAAGCCTATGCATGTATTTTATAATCTTTACTATGTAAAGCAGTATTATACAATATCAAAGTTAATAGTAATCTGTTAGGCAAAATACATTAAACCTAGGCATAAAAGTTAAAAAAGAAAAAAGTTCGAGACCAACCTTAGATCTTCCTCATCGCCCATTTCAACTCCAGCTTCTCTAAGCATAGCCAAAGCTTCACAATACTCCAGTCTTAGAGTTGGCTCCAAAAATTTGAAGGGCTCACATGGGAACTGTTTATTCACAGTTTGAATTTCAGTCTGAAACCTGTATGTTCAATGTTTCAGTTAATAAAATGTTAATTAAATGTTTCTTCCACAAGAGGTCACTGTAAGCAATATACAATATCAGTCTTTGAACCTATGACTATATCAAAAGAAGCATCATCAAAATTTTAAGAACTAAATACTGCCGAGCGGTGGTGGCG
>JAQHUG010000333.1:2000411-2038112 GCA_028555095.1 Dicrostonyx torquatus | reverse complement strand
AGTAGTCTGGGCTGGCATCCGTGGTCTCTTAATGTCTGCATAATGCTTGACCATGACCTTCTGGCTTTCATTCTAGATTTGTTTTATGTATATAAGTGTTTTTGTCTACCTATGTTTTTGTGCACCATGTGCATGCCGACTACACTGAAGACAGAGACATCCTTATTGGATACTCTGAAACTGGAGTTGCAGACAATTAAGCTTCCAAGAGAGTGCTCGGTAACAAAACTGGATCCTTGATAAGAAAGGCAAGAAGTGTCCCCTGCCTCCCAATAAATGTACTTAATTTTTTAATGAAAAAATTATGTGCATGGGCATTTTGTCTGCATGAATGTCTGTATATTATGAGGTTGGAGTGCCCAGAGAGGAAAACAGGTATATTGGATGCCTTGAAATTGGACTTACAAACAGTTGTAAGCCATCATAGGGTGCTGGGAAACCATACTACAAGCCATCTGTTCTTGACCACTGAGCCACCTGTCCATTTATTTATTTAATATGTGTATGGGAAGTCAAATACAGACTTTTAAGTGTTTATTGTTTCCTCGATCATGTGGGTTTCTGAAACTAATATTAGGTCACTATGCTTGGTGGCAGCTACCCACACCACTGAGCCATCTTCATGTTCCCAAGAATGTTAAAATGTTAGTCATTTTGTAGTCTCAGAAAAGTCTAAGCTAAATGATTTTATCTTACTCACCTAGCTCCTTCAATGGGTCACTGTGACAGTCAATCCACCCTCTAAGGACGACAGGGTGTTTAGGAGACTTTTGGAAGGGTTGCACTTAAATTATAATCACTCTTTGATACTATACTCTTAGGTGTAGATAAAAGTCATCAAGATAGTAAATACTAATTTTTACTCTTGGGGATACATTGCTTACATAGTAGATTTCCCTAATTAAGAATATATGACTGGAGCTGGGCGGTAATGGTGTATGCCTTTAATCCCAGTACTTGGGAGGCAAAGGCAGGCAGGTCTCCGTGAATTAAGGACAGCCTGGTCTACAAAGTGTGTCCCAGGGTAGTCAGAACTGTCACACAGAGAAACCCTGTCTCAACAAACAAACAAGCAAAAAGAATATATTACTTTAGTTGGATTAACATTACAATTCATTTAATTTTAAAAAACTATTATTTTATGTGAATGGGCACTTTTCCTGCATCTTTTTTGTTTTTCGAGACAAGGTTTCTCTGTGTAGCTTTGGAGCCTGTCCTACAACTCACTCTGTAGACCAGGCTGGCCTGGAAATCATCTGTCTGTCTTCCAGCTGTGCCACCACTGCCAGGTGTCTGCCTGCATGACACCCCATTCACATAAAGCTCTTGGAGGTTCCAAAAAGATAACAGATCCCTCAAAACTGGGAGTTAGACAGTTGTGACATGCCATATGGGTGCTTGGACCTAAATGGGGCCCTCTGGAAGAATAGTCAGCACTCTTATCCATTGGGCCATCTCTCCAGCCCACAATGTATTTTTTAAATTGATCATTGCGCTAAAGCTTTTTATGCTCATATTACCAATTTCATATAAACAAACACAGGAATATATAGCAGTTACCTACTTCAAAGAACTGAGCATTTTTAGGACGTAAGACTTTTGATGAGGTCTTAGGTAGTCCTGTCTCCCTTGGTTTGCCAGGTTATCATAGAAGTCAAGCCATTTGTTTGTTTGTTTATTTAGGTTTTTGAGACAGGGTTTATCTGTATAGCCCTGGCCATCCTGGATCTCCTGGATCTCGCTCTGTAGACCAGATTGGCCTCAAATTCAGAGATTCCCCTGCCTTTAAGTTTAAAGTTTATGTCACCACCACCCAGCATGAAGTTGAGCTATTTTAAAAAGTATAACATATTTAAGCTAGTGATCTAGCTAAGTGAGTAGAGTGCTCATCTAACATGTATGAGGCCCTAGGTTCAATCCCCAGCATAACTGGATGTAATAGTGTATCTCTAGGATATCAGAACTTGAGAAGTAAAGGCAATAGGATCAGAAGCTCAAGTTTTCTTCAACTACAAAGACAAGTTAATGATAGGCCTTATCTCAAGAAAATAAATAAAATACAAAGGGCGGGTGAAATGGCTCAGTCAGAAGAGATGCTTGCTGCTAAGCCTAATGATTTGAGTTTGATACATGGAAACCACATGGTTTAAGTAAAGAACCAACACCCACAAGTTGTCCTCTGACTTCCATGCGTGCACCACGGCACATGCCTACCCTCCCGACCCTCCACAAAATACTTAAGATGGCCCATGCAAATGTGATGACAAGGGTTTAGATCTCTAGTACCCACATAAAAAGGCAAGTGGGTGTGGTGATCTGCTTATAATCAGAGCACTACGGAGGTTTTTGACAGAGGACCCTGGACCAAGTTGGTTAGGCAAACTAGCCCCAAACACTGAACTCTGTGTTCAGTAAGAGACCCCACCTCAATATAAAGAGTGGAAAAAGACCTCGGCAACCATCTTGGACCCCAAAACAAAGATGCACATGCACATACATACTCTTATACATGTACCTCCATACACGGGAATACGCACTATGCATACTCAGACCACTTACACATGAAAAAAAGGTGTTTATAAGAATCAGACAAATAACATGAATTAGTATAAATATAGGATAAGGGACATATACTCTACCTAGTACTTTATTTGGCCAGCATGAGCCCAATACTGCTAAGATCTCCAAATTTCAAGAAAAATCAATCATCTGGATGTTAATATGAAAATCTTCCCACCCTTCTTTTCCTTCCAAGATGGCCTCCAGCTGCTTTTTCTTTTGTTTGTTTTTGAGCCAAAGTCTCATTACCGTAGCTACAGTTGACCTCTAATTGCCTATGTAATCCAAGCTGACTTTGAACTTTCCTGCCACAGTCTCTTGAATGATGGGGATTACTGGTGTGTACAACCAAGTGTGGCCAAATCTGGGATTTCAGTGATCCTGTCTTGGCCTTCCAAATAGATGGGGTCACAGGCCTGTGCTTTGGAACTTAGCAAAACTCCCATTATTCAATGGCTAAAATGCACTTAAATTAGATCACCACCACAGACAAAATTTTTCTGAGCCAAACTGTAGTATAAACCAGTAACAACACTGAATAAATAGTATGGGTAAACACAATACATCCAACTCTTATGGCCAAAATACATGGAAAACCTGAGCTTTCTAGGTAGTAGTGAGAGGTTAGTTTTTGCAACATAAATTAAAATGGAGGTTTAAAAAAAAAAGAAGACAGAAAGCAAATAAAAGAAGTGTTAAGTGAACACTACAAGGAGACACAACTGCAGAAGAATCAAAGTCAGAAAGAACTTAGGGCAGCAAAGAACCTGAGCATGAGACAGAACACTTAAGGAGGAAGATGTGGTCAAACATTAAGAAAGAAAGATGACAAATCAGTGATGAAACCACTGAACTCTTTCACTTGCAACCAAACCAAAAGGGAAACTGAAGTCCCATGAGATGACAGTGTAAACCACTACAGTGACTTCTCAATAACTCTTATCTCTACCTAGGTGCGCTAAATTGTATACAATTTCTTTTACTTCTTGTAGCGATTTAATGATTGCATTTCCACCTGCTTACTAAGTCTGCACAAAACAGACATCATCTGGGAGCCACCCCAACATTAGCATTATAATCATCTGTTATTTTCAAACAAAGTAAAATCAGTATCCTGCGAACTAGTGCTCACCTGCTCCTAGCAGCTTTCTGGGGAAAAGGTCAGCTAGAGAGGTACACTATGTCTGTATCATGATACTCATACATACGCAAGTGGCAATTAGCTTTAAGGCATCCCCACCCAACTCAGTGTTGGCATAATCATATCAACAAACAAATGAGGCATACCCTAAGATCAATGACTCTGTTGTCTAATCTTGTATCCTGGTTAACAGTAGCTCTTCCTTCCTAATAAAGGAAAAAAGGGGGCGGGAAGAAAAACATATATTAATCAGTATTTTGAAGTACACACATGAATACCATATTCCCTACTCTTAGAAGCTATGGTGTGTATGTTAATATTGTACATGGAAATCACTATGTCAAGAGAATAAACAGAGTAAGAGAAATGTCAGGGAAAAGTTACTATTCGAGGCAGAGATGATGCTGGGGATAAGGCACACCTTTAATGTCAACACTTGGGAAGCAGAGGCAGGTAAATCTCTGTGGTTTTGAGGCTAGCCAAAACTATAAAGTAAGGCTCTGTCTTAAACATCCACACACAGCAACAAAGGAGAGACGGGAATGAAGGGAAGGGAGACTTAGACTAGAGATGGCTCAGTGGGTAAAGCATATGTTATAAAGGTGAATACTGAACTTTGAATCCTCATTGTCCATGGCTGTTACACATGAGCTAGCTAGACAAGCTCAATCAGTGAGCTCTGGGTTCAAAGTGAGATACCCTATCTCAACACATAAGGCGAAGAGTGATTAAGGAAGACACCCACTATCAACTTCTGCATCCATATATACACATGCACCCACACTCCTACTCAAAAACAACAACAAAGACAAAAAGAGATGGCAAAATGAGAAAGAACAAAAATGCTGTTGCTTTCTTTCCCTTCTCCAAACTTGCTCACTACTGAGGTGCATGATGTAAAATTTTTGGAGTCAATAAAATTATGCTTAAAATTAAAAAAAGAGAGTAATTTAATTAAACCCAGGCCTTCTGAATGCTAGATAAACCCTCTACCAATGAGTTATATCCTTAGCTCTGTAAATTGAAATAAAAATGGAATTCAAGTCAATTTACAGGTATACTTAGTATAAGGAGGGCACTGGATTTCCAGTGTTACAATTTATCTAGAGCAAGCACATGTGACATAAACTTTACCTCTTCACCTTCCACTTCAGGCCGAACAGCATCATCCAGCTGCAAGGGCAGGCGAGGTTCGGCCAAACTGATCACATAAATCTGAAAATGAGAAATTGCCAAAAATATTAAGTAAAAGAACCTGCTATCTTCTGCTTAAAAGATAATCTACATGGAACGATGCTTGCATACATCTCTAACTGAAACCATTTGGTGAAATAAAATAAGATGATATCCATTTTTAATCTACCCAGCAGGGACAATATTGTTGGCTCTATGGATTGCTTGAAGTCAACTAAGATAACACAAATATTTATAAACCCTGGGTACACACCAACGTAATAAACAAGGCATAGCTATATCAACAAAAGCTGTGATTAGGGAAATCACTCTCAAAGCTTCAATTAAACTGGGGTCTGCCACAAGAACCAAAGCAGTAACATAGGTGTTGCTATTATTAACACTATTCAGCCATTGCTACCACTATGATCAACTTCTGCCCAGCTAGGCTACACCGATCTTTCTTTCTTTATTCTTTGCTGTCTCCCTCAATTGTTTCCTTTCATCAAATATCACATCTCATTTCCTGCTGTTCTGGTCAGAAGCTGCCACAGAGGATGCTCTTTTTTTTTTTTTTTTCCGAGACAGGGTTTCTCTGTGGCTTTGGAGCCTGCACTGGAACTAGCTCTTGTAGACCAGGCTGGTCTCGAACTCATAGAGAACCGCCTGCCTCTGCCTCCTGAGTGCTGGGATTAAAGGCGTGCACCACCACCTCCTGGCCACAGAGGATGCTCTTTTACGTAATCCAGTACCTCAATACTCACACATGCTAATTTTACATTATAGTGATTTCTGAACACCCTCAAAAACATATTATCTTTACCACTTGCAACCTGAATTTACTAAGTGTGGTGAATCACAAAGGGGAATCACCTCTACTTCATTAATTCAAAAAAAGGAAGCTGTATTCTCCCAGTTTGTGGACTACACCTGGCATTCAGAAATTGTCAGAGGCTTTACTATAGCAGCACTCAAAGGAAGAATTATCTATCATAGTCCCCTACACACAAGTTTTAGGCTTCCTTTGGTTAATACACTCTTGACCTTCAAACCCCAAACTAGAGAATCAAAGAGTTATGAGTTTCATAACCAGTGGAAATTCACCGTCACCTTCATTGGGTTCAAGTTCACATAGCACTTAGCACAAAGCAGCACAAGCAGTAACTATTAGTTGAGTACAGTCAATTGCTTATGGTATAATTTAATACTTTGTAAAATACTTTATTGTTATTATTACTGCAAAACTTATCGGTAAATTCCTAAGGCTTTATTATTTATGACTGACACTTTTAATGCTAGATATAAGTTCTGCTATTGAGTTAGGATCCTCCCATGAATTAAAATTTCAAGTTTGCTTTAGTCATTAAGTTTTCTTTATTAGAGTACTGGAAACCATGTCAGCTAGAAAAAACAAATCCTTTTTTGTCAATATAAATGAACTTCTATACTAGACTCAACAAAGAACAAAGTAAGTATGTCAGGCCAGCTTAGCAAAAATACAAGACTTTCTGTATCTCAGAGTTTCACAATAATTAACTCCTATTAAATTTAACTCTTCATTTCCAAATCCATGGGTACAGATGTGCAGATCTCTCTGAATCTACCAACCTGTCTTTCTTATGCATGTTCCTAAGTACTCCACCCCTCCCTTCTGTGGAAGGGGTCTCTGTATATGTGCTCCTTCTGACTTCAGATCCCTTAAGGTTTAGGGAGGGAAGAAACTACCCCTTGTCTTGAAAATTACTTAAACATCATTCATTCATTCATTTATATGAATGTGTATACACATATGACCATATATGCTCATACCACATAGGTGGAAATCAGGAGTTGGTTCTCTCCTATTGAGTGTCCCAGCACAAACTGATTCAGTAATGACCATAATCTCAGAATTCTATAATTTGTTGTTGCTTTATCTCATTATATAGAAGAGGCTGGTCTCAAACTCAGAATTCTGCCCTACTTCTGACTCCCAAGTGTTAGGATTAAAGTTATATGCCACTATGCTCACCTACATCAATTATTAAGAACATACACACCTGACATAAAAGTCTAAGAATTACTCAAATCTATACATAATTTTATCTGTTCCTCTAATTACTCTTTTTATGCGGTGCTGGGGGTCAAATCCAGATTACCATGCATACTAAGATGTATCTCCTCCAGTCCTCACAACACTGTATTATAAAATGAGTTACCTTCTGGACATGTAACTCAACGTCTTGCTGTGTACAGCTTCCAATTTTCTGATTTACTTTTCTCACAATGCCTTCCACATCAATAATACTTTCTTTGTTGATGCTGTCAAGAGAAAAAAAAATCCTTAACTTTAATAATCCCATTAGAGGTGTCAGAATTCATTTGGTATTTAAGCAGAATATGTCAAACCATTCTTCAATACAGGAGACACTTATGTTAAAGCTAGCCTCTTCAACCTATTTAAAACAAGCTATTACACAAAATACCTTGTGAGATTCTGTTAAACAGATGATTTTTTTAAAAGATGCCACAGTTTAGTAGCAATTTATAAGATACTTGGGACATGAAAGGCAATAGGACAAGTGAATTGTAAAAAGTAGTAAAGGCTCTGAATTATTAAAGAGCCCTTTCCCTCTTACTCTTGAGATCACTAAGATCAGCATTTCCTTTAGTAAGAAACACTGGCTTACTAAAGGAAAGCAATTACTGTTATGTAATGGAATTAATAAGAAGGTCAACTGAAAAGTTTTCAAGTACTAAGAGGTGTTGCTATGCAATTACACCTTCATTGCCTACAAGCTTCTATGCTCACCTTGTCCCTGGATTATGACTGATAACCTAGTCGTGCACTCACACTGAAGGAATGCTTGTGTGACACTTAATATTAAAACAAATATAAAATAACTGCATCTCCTGGGCTGTCCTTTAACAAACCAAAGCTGTAAACATTAGACACTTAAATTCTGAAACAGAATTTTATTACATTGTCTATTAAACACCCAATCGTTTTCGGGTTATTTTACACATAACCAAGAAAAGGCATAATTTTAAATGATGATTCCCAAACAAACTAAACTAGGTTTGTTTTTTGCCTTGCATATTCTTCAATGATGGAAGGTGACAATGCATTTAGTGAAAATGATTAAGATTCATGGAAAAGCTGCCTTCATTCTGATGCAGAATCGTATCTTCAGTAGTTGTGTTATCAAATACCCTAGAAACCACAAAGTGCTCACTGTAGTCTTAGAATGCCACAGTGAGCTACAAGGCCATCTGATGGAAAGGCCTAGGCTATACCGTCTAGGATTCTGTCACTGGCTACCTTTTTAAAAACAATTAATAGCACATATAGCTCTTCTCTCTTGAGTATCCTGTACCACAACTATCACCGAATATCTAACTAAAGAAAAACCCTAATTTGTAATTAAGAAGGACCAGGCTTCTATTTACTATTCAAAGCATTTCCTGACATTGGCAGTGTGGAGTCACTAATCTGTCTTCTAACTCTGCCTCATCTGTATGCGTGGGTCAATCTGATGCTTGAATAGGTGATTCAGGGCTTGTTGTTTCACATGTCTCCAGGAGAAACATTTTCTCCTCAAGTGATCAGTACAGTACGCCATTAACCAACCCTACTTCAACCACAGTTCCAATTGTCCTGTTGTCCCTAAACTCATGGTGCTTTGGTTTTCCTCACTGACTCTGGACTTTCTGTTAGCAGACAGTCTCCTTTAAAGCCACTTAAGTTAAATGTTGCCTTTTTCAACACAATATTTTTTATTGACTATTTGGGAATTCCACAACATGTATTCTAATCACACTCACATCCTAGTCCTGCCAGGCCCACCCTCACAAAACAAAACAAACAAAAAAGCCTTTATTTATTTATTTTTGAGGCAGGGTTTAATTAAAGAGACCTAGCTGGCTAGAGCTTATTATGTAGCTTTAATTGGCCTTGAACTCTGAGATCTCCCTACTTCTGCCTCCCGGGAGCTGGGATTAAAAGTGTGTCACACTATGCCCAGTAACATTGCCTAAAAATAAATAAATAAATAAATAAAACCAATGACTTACTTTGTGTGCGTCGTGTGGTGCATGCAAACCCATAGGAAGCCCTGAGTAAGTTAAGTTCTGCCTGAATGTATGCTTGCTGACATGGATATAGTCATGTCAAGGAGCCCAAAACCTCACACTCAGGAGAAAATAGCAAAGCCTTCCTCTGGTCCATCTGCAGAGAAGGTTCATCACAGTATACTCCCCCTAGATAGTTACTGCTTGAAGACTTCTCCCCTTCAGAGACCACTCCTACTAAGATTAGCTACCCCCATCTCCTTGATTCAGCTCATAAGCCCTGTTCCCTTGATTAAACTGTGTAGTAGTAACGCCTCTGTCTACCACCATATACAAACATGCTGAACTACAGGGCACTGACGCTTCTCCACATGAGTCTTCCTGTGTCCGTCTTCCCCTCATTCCCTTTCCTGGAGCCATACTACAAAAAATACTATAGCATGAGTGTGGAAGTCAGACGACAACTTGGGGAACCGGTTCTTTCATTTGACCACATGGGTCCACGGGATAAACTCTGGTTTTCAGGCTTGGAAAGTCCCTGCCAGACTACCCAACTGGCCTAATTTCTCCCCTTTTTGTATTTACTTCTGTGTGGGGCTGGACAGAAGGCTCAGAGGTTAAGAGCACTGAATGCTCTTCCAAAGGTCCTGAGTTCAACTCCCAGCAACAATATGGTGGTTCACAACCATCTGTACTGAGATCTGGTGTCCTCTTCTGGCCTGCAGGCATACATGCAGGCAGAACATTGTATACATAAATAAACAAGTCTTTAAAAAATTTATCTGTGTATGAGTGTTTCACTTGTGTGTATGTATGTGTACCATATGCATGTCTAGTGCCCAAGGAAGTCAAAAAGGCATCAGAACCCTTGAAACTGGAGTTACAGATACCTGTTAATACCATGTACGTTGTGGGAACTGAACATGGTCCTCTGAAGAGCAAGTACTCTTAACTACTGAGGAATCTTTCTATCCCCTCAAGATCTCTAGTCTTAACAAGTGTGTTTCACACTAGTTTCCTCACCAAAGAACAATGAAATGTGGGCAGAGATCCTCTGCTTGGTACTAGCTGGAGATTTAATGAAAGAACCCAAACATTTTTGTCTTCTTTCTTCCTTATTAATACCAGATGTTCTTTAAATTTTGGGTAATTCATTTCTAATACATCTATACATCTAAATTTATGCCTTTATCTACTCCTATTTGCAGAAATGAATGCATTCACGAGGAAAAAAAACTCGAAACAACACAAAATTCATTTATAACAAAGGACTAGTTCTAAAACTTGCTACTAGAGCCTGTAAAACAAAACAAAACAAGAAAAGCTTAGATTTTTCTTGTGTGTATATGTACACTTACAGTTAACATAGTGACATAATTACTACCAAACAATTTGCGGGGGGAGGGTTGAGACAGTTTCACACAAAGCCCAGGATGATTTTTAATTCATTATGTAGCTTGGGCTTGCCTTAAATGCCTTATTCTGCATCTGAGATTACAGATGTACACTACTTATACTCAACCCCAGTCTATCAATATGATTTTTTTAACTTACTTATATGTAAAGAAAATGTGCATGATGTAGTCTGCCACCAGAAAGACATTGGACTAGAAAGCTTCAACTCCACATCTGAAACAAACATGTCTCTATGTCTACATTTTGAAAAAGGGTTTTATCTATCAGATAACTAGAAAGCTTTAGGTTTACAGAGGATGTGCAATAAAAAAATAATCCAATAGAAAGCAGAAGAACTCCCAGGAGCTGTTTTAGTACAGGAGAAATAGAGGAAGTAAATTAAACACATCTTTTCAAGAGCTAAGTCAGCTGTTTTTATTATTAGTGCCTTAAACACACTGCAACTGCATTGTTTTCTGTGCCTCTTTCATTTTTCAACCACTCTTTTGACTCTCCATATAATTAGTTACTCAGCAAATAAATTAGTACAATCATGATATCAAGACATTCTTAAGGAATAGGCAAAACAGATTTCATGCTGTTTTACTAGGAACTATTAACCACCAACTTCAAACTTTAGCTATAACAACCAACAGTTTCCATAGAATAAAATCGCAAAGAGGATCATTCTTTACATAAATATTTTTTAAAACTTTATTTAACTTATTTCATGCGCATTGATATAACGATGTCAGATTCTCTGAAACTGGAGTTACAGACAACTGCAAACTGCCATGTGGATGCTGGGAATTGAACCCGGATCCTCTGGAAGAACAGTCAGTGCTCTTAACCACTGAGCCATCTCACCAGCCCCATTCTTTATATTTTATAAAATCTTTCCATAACTATTTTGGTTTGTTTTGGAAGTGTATATAAATCATGTTAGTCTTGAGCTCATAGTCCTTAGTTTCCTGAGTACATCTGTACCCCAGCAGATCCCAAGTTTTGTTGACAAAAAATAACTGGTACAAGTGACCCCTTGTCAACTTGACACACAAACATATCACTATTAAATCATAACCTTTTTTGTTCCCAAATCTCACGTTATATTAGTATCACAACATAAAATATAAATAACTTTAAATGTCCCACAGTCGTAAACAATTCCAATTAAGAGGGCTGAAGAAATGGCTTAGTGGTTAAGAGTACCTGGCTGTTCCAGAGGATGCCAGTTAGATTCCAAGCACCCATATACTAACTTACAAATGCCTATAAATTCAGTCCAAGGGGATGAGACAACCTCCTCTAGCTTCTGCAAGGAACCAGGCACGTAAGAGCTGCACAAACATGCATGCACTCACACACATAAATTAAATGAACCAGAACATGAGGGTGTCAGCATCAGATCCTTCTCATGACTGGGATCTTCAGAGACATTAAATATGACATCTGGAGACACAACACTGTGTCAGACCTGATGTTTGCCCATAAATTTAACATTAGAAATACCTAAATACTTCCTCACAATTTCAGATTAAAAAGAAATAGGAAAATATAGATGGATTACAGGAAGGGAACTCAGGAAGGAAAGGAGAGAGGAAAGAAAAGGAAGTTAAGAATCCTCCTTAATTAGTGAATTTTCTCTTCCTTAATGAGTCATTGTACCCTAGAGATAAGCACAGAACATAAACTCATAAATGCTTTGAAAAGGTCCCTACTGGAGTAGACAATTTGAAGGTCACTGCTCAAATTTTCATTTCTGTTTAGTAGCTAGATGAAAAAGTATTAAACAGCACACAGTTCTGATCAAGTAGATGATACTGCATGCATATGGTGAAGAAATAAACCTGGGGGAGGAAAAAACAGCTAATCAATCTTACTGCTGGGTACTAGGGGCTAAGTGCCAACTCTCCCACCCTCCTTCCTTCTGTTCATTCCACACCCCACTTTTTTTCCTTTTGTTTTCTTTTTCTTTTTTTGGTTTTTCAAGACAGAGTTTCCCTATAGCTTTGGAGCCTATCCTAGAACTCACTCTGTAGATCAGTAGATCAGACTGTCCTGACCCACCTATCTCTGCCTCCTGAGTGCTGGCATGCGCCACCACCACCCAGCTTCATCCATATTTCCGTATTGTCTTTCTCAAGTATAAAGAACCATCTAAGATGGGTGCTAGCAAATGTTTGTCATCCAAGCATGCAGGAGGCTGAGGCAGGAGGAATGATGTGAGTTAAAGGACAACAGAATTACAAAGTGAATTACAAGGCAGTCTGGGGTATAACATGAGACCCTGTAACCTAACTAAAAACATCAAATCAAACCAAACCTCCAGTTCAGACTGTCACTCATCTGTGAATGAAAGAAGCTGCATTATTTGGTTTTATGATTTTTGTTTGTTTGAGACAGGGTTTCTCTATGTAGTCCTGACTACCCTGGAACTCACTCTATAGACCAGGCTGGCCTTAAAGTCAGAGATTGTCCTGCTTCTGCTGGGATTAAAGGTGTTACCCTGCCACTTCATTCATAAGATTTTAATGTATTTATTGGCTCTGTTGAGGCTAGAATCTGGTGTTTTACTGTTCATGCTAGGGATGTGTTCTACTTATTACTGGGCCACATTCCCAGTCCTTAAACTATTTTTTTAAAATAAAAAATTTAAAGCTTTTTTTTTTTTTGGTTTTTTGAAGACAGGGTTTCTCTGTAGCTTTGGTGCCTGTCCTGGAACTAGCTCTTGTAGACCAGGCTGGCCTCGAACTCAGAGATCCACCTGCCTCTGTCTCCTGAATGCTGGGATTAAAGGCGTGCACCACCATCGCCCGGTTAAAGCTCATTTTTTGGGCTGGAGAGATGACTCATTAGTTAAGAGAACTTGTTGCTCTTGCAGAGGACCCAGGTTCACCTGGTGGCTCACAGTTCAAGGAACTTACCACCCTTTCTGGCCTCCATAAGCATCACACACATGCTGTGCACTTACAAACATGCAAGGAAAACACTCACACAAATAAAAAAAAAAATTTTAACATATAACTTCAAATCTGCCCCAAAAATGAGGTGCATAAAAAACGAAACAAACAAACAAAAACAAAAACAACAAAAAACCCCAAAGAATAGACTTATCCAGATGCAAATGCTAATCCAACCCCATCTTCCATGGTCACTGTTTTCTATTTGGTGCGTAACTTTTTTTTCTCACTTGCAGAAAATATGGAATGTTTTATAAATTTTATGTCAGCATTCTACTGTACTTTATTGAATGTGTCTGTATCTTATTAAATGCTGAAGAAGCTTAACATACTTTTATTTTGTAGCTTATAAAAGTAATCTTAATATGCAAATCTCTAAAGCATTGCTACTAGTATCACTCAGTCATTTCCTGTAAGTTCCAGCTTGTGTGAAGTGCTTTAGACAAGCATACACCATTCCACTTAAAGTACTGATAAGGCAGGCATTATCATGTAAAAATGAAAAGAAAAACAAAAAAAGCAAAACAAAAACAAAACTCAAAACAGTCTCTAAGAAGATAAATAATTAACTGTCTACCATGCAGTGTAACATGAGGGCCTGCTTGTTGGGGTTTCTGTCCCGCCCGGTACTCCACAGCCGGCAAGCCCCAAAGAAAATCACACAGAGGTCTCCATAAGATTATAAACTGATTGGCCCATTAGCTCAGGCTTCTTATTAGCTCTTATAACTTATATTAATCCATTGTTCTTATCTATGTTAGCCACATGGCTTGGTACCTTTCTCAGCAGGGCAGCTCACATCCTGCTTCTTCGGTGGACTGGGCAGGAGTGGGGAGAATGGGCTTCCTTCTTCCCAGAATTCTCCTGTTCTCCTTGCGCCACCTCTACTTCCTGTCTGGTTTTCCCGCCTATACTTCCTGCCTGGCCAATCAGTATTTATTTAAAACATGATTGACAGAATACAGAATTGTCCCCCACCAATGCAGCTAGCCACAAATAAATCAAAGGTTACTTGTTATTGACTCAAAAATTAGCACTAAATTTAAATATCTGGGTGCTTCTTCAGCACATCTGCAAACAATACACTTTTTCCCCCTTTTTTCTTCAAGATAGGATTTTTCTGTGTAACAGAAGTCACTCTGTAGACAGAGTTGGCATGGAATTCACAGAGATCAGCATGTCTCTGCTTCTGGAGTGCTGGGATTAAAGATGTGCACCACCAATGCCGGGTAACTTTCATCCTTTTTTTCTTTTTTCTTTTTTGGTTTTTCGTGAAAGGGTTTTTCTCTGTAGCTTTGGAGCCTGTTCAAGAACTAGCTCTTGTAGAACAGGCTGGCCTCAATCTCACAGAGATCCGCCTTCTCAGCCTCCTGAGTGCTGGGATTAAAGGCAGGTGCCACTGCCGCCCAGCGTTAACTTTCATTTTAAGACCTCACAAGCTGCAATGCTTCTCTAAGGCTTCTGTGACAAACATTCAAGTAATGGGCCATCTTTTGAGAGTTTTCCAGTGTCCAAGAATCATAATAACCTTCTTCAATAGCACTGATATAATTTGATACTCTAATGTTGCCAACCTACGCAGAGTTCAGAAGAATCTTTGCATGAAATAGTAATTAGTTATATTTAAGCTAAGTAAATGAATGCCATAAACTACCTGGGAATTTCTAACACCAGATTTTAGACTTAATTTTGTGTGTGCTTGTGCTTACCACAGTGCTCTTGAGGTCAGAGAATAACAGAGTGTCTGTCTTTGCCTTCTAATTTGTTTATAGTTTTCCTGCTTTGTATGCTAAACTGGCCAGCCAGAGCTTCCAGGGATTCTGCTGTCTTCCCCTCCCTCTAGGAATGCTGGGATTATAGACTTGTAGGATGATGTGTTCAGTTTTTACATGGGTGATTCAAATTCATATCCTCAAGCTTGTATGGTGTTTATCCACTGAGAAATCTTCCCAGCCTTAGACTTAATTTTTTTTAAAAATTATTTGTATCTTCATTGCTGTGTACATGGGTGTTTTGCCTGCATACCATGTGTGTACCCAGTGCTCATGGAGACCAGAAGAGGGTGTCAGATCCCCTACAACTGATGTTACAAATCGTTATGATCTGCCATGCAGGTATTGGGAATCAAATCCAGTTCTTGGCAAGAATAGCTGGTTCCCTTAACTCCTAAGCCATCTTTTCAGGCCTCCTCGAATTCTTTGAGACAGGGTTTCTCTGTGCTGCCCTGATTGTATTGAACTCAAAGAGATCCTCCTGCCTCTGCCTCCCAAAGGCTGGAATTAAAGGTGTGTGCCACCATCGCTCATCTAGGCTAGATTTAATTTTTTTTTTTTTTTGGTTTTTTTGAGACAGGGTTTCTCTGTCTGACTATCCTAGAACTCGCTTTATAGATGAGGCTGGCCTAGAACTCACTGAGATCTGACTGCCTTTGCCTCCCAAGTGCTGGGATTAAAGGCACGTGCCACCACCATCCAGCTAGACTTAATTTTTTTTGGGGGGGGGGTAACATAAAATATAAACGGAATTTATTTCTCTGGAAGAAGCAGAAATCCATAGCTGGGGCAGCAACTTTGGCAACAGAGGCTGATGGGAACACATCAAACAGCAACAGGGAAAAGCAGGGGTCAAACAGGAAAATAGTGGTGCCCCTGGGTTCTCCTTCTAACCCACAGAGCCCTGGGTCTTGCCAGAGAACCTGGCATTTTTTTCTGAGCCACTTCAGGGTGTCTCCATGTATAAGCTCCTCGGAGTGGTCAAGACCGCAAATTCACAGTGAAGCCACAAGTCACATTCTGTCCAACACTCCAAATGCCTACAGAGGCTCCCTGGAAAAGAGGGCAGCCCTGAGGAGGGCCTGCTGGATGCTGGCCTACCCTTCTGTGCAGCCAACACATCCTTCTTGCCCAAATCAAGCTTGGCTTCCTCAGTCTAGTCCTCCAGGGTAAAGTCTGGGGTACACTCTAGCCAGTAGCCCAGCCTTGATCTTGAGCCAGAGGCAGGTCATACATAGGCCTGCCAGGCAGCTTTCTGTCTTGCCTTCACAAGGCTTCTTCCCACCTCTTGGTTGGGGCACTGAAGGCTGAATCAAGGTGTGCAGAACAGTGCTGGGTGGGCAAGGTGGGGCTCCCAGTCTCCTGCTCTGTCCACTGGGAGCAACAGGCAGTAGTGAGTCCTTTGGGATTGAGAGGGGGCATCTACCCCCTCCCCCCCCCGTTCCACAGGCAGGTTCAAGTGGCTCCTTTAGGGCAGACCACTATTCTCCTGACAACTATCAGTGTTTGTGGTAGGCAGGGCCCACAGGAACCCAGAAGGTGGCAGCCAGCTTAACGAACATCTTTAGTACTTTGTGGCACTCCACCCATGGCCGGAGACCCAGTCTAAAGAGCTGCTCCACCATCTGGATATTGTCTGCTGGCCCTGGAGCCTTTTGCCCATTCCCAGGCCAGCACCTCTGTGGCAGCCAAGTAGTGGCCTTCAGGGCTGGTGGCTGAGCCCCTGGGTTGCTGTTATTGGTGGAGAAGTTGGCCTTTGGGTCTGGGGCAGCCTGAGGCATAGCTAGAACAGTAGCAGTGGGGGCTAGGGTACTGGATGGGGGCAGCAGCAGGGGCACAGGCATGGAGGCTAGCTCTTCAGGGCTCTGGGCCTCTCGAAGGAAGAACTGATAAAGCTCTAGGTAAGGAGGGTGCTCAGGCAGCAGGTAGTAATGAGTACTGTTGACCTTTCTGCCATTATGGACAGTGGGCAGGATTCAGGGTCCAACCCGTGGGCCAGGAGCCTGGATCACTTGTGGGGTGGCATACTTAGGGTCTGAGGCAAAGCTTTGGGTGGTGGGCATCGTCTTTCCAGGTGAGCTAAAAAGCCGGTGTGGTAACGGAGAGCTGCCAGGTGGCACCAGGGGACTTGGAGTCCTAGAACCTTGAGGGGACAAGGGTTCCCAGGGAGGCACTCAAGGAGGGGAGGCAGGTCTAGGCCACCGTTTGTCTCTTCTTGACCCGAGGGAACTGAAGATAGCTACACACGTGGACATGTGGGCTGAGGGGGGATAGGTACCTGGGGTGACACCTGGGGCTTGTCATCACCTCCTGGCATGGGAGAGGGGGTCAGTTGGCCAGTGGGGACCTGTAGCTGCCGCATACACTCCTGCTGCAGTGCCTGGAAAATCTCCGCAGTCTGGGCCGAGCTGGGTGGCTTGTTGCCACCCTAAGGTGGAAGAAATAGGTTGTCCTTTAGGGCAGGGAGCCCTGTACCCACTAGTGAGCTGTTGAGAGCAGACCTCAAAGTCATCCTCATCTTGGGCCACAACATCATTGGCAGGGGGTGGGGGCAGTGGACGAGCGTCCCAGTTTACAGGTATGGAATGTAAAGGTTGTAGCAGTGCCTGTGTGAGGCTCTGTGGTGGTGTCTTGTCCAGCAAGGAGCAGGCATCAATGGCCAACTGTGCCAAGAAGGGTACATAGGGCAGTGGGGTTGGGACCATAGGCTCCTAGCCAAAGTAGATGAGCCTGACCTTACCCCCAGTGCTGCAGCCTGCTTTGGTGCCTTTCACTGGGCCAAAGGCTTTGCTAGCCACAGCCCTGAGAGCAGGACTGGCTTCCTCAGGCTCAGCCTCTTTTTTTTTTTGGTTTGTGGAGACAGGGTTTCTCTGTGGCTTTGGAGCCTGCTCTGGAACTAGCTCTTGTAGAACAGGCTGGTCTCAAACTCACAAAGATCCGCCTGCCTCTGCCTCCCGAGTGCTGGGATTAAAGGCGTGCGCCACCACCGCCCAGCCAGGCTCAGCCTCTTGAAGTAGCTGGACAAGGGGTCTTGGTCCTCATTCACAGGTAGACTTAATTTTTTTTTTTTTGGCTTTTCAAGACAGGGTTTCTCTGTAGCTTTGGAGCCTGTCCTGGAACTAGGTCTTGTAGACCAGGGTGGTCTCGAACTCACAAAGATCCGCCTGCCTCTGCCTCCCGAGTGCTGGGATTAAAGGCGTGCGCCACTACCGCCCGGCGGTAGACTTAATTTTTAAAGCACATTCTTATCCAAAATGTCAATGTCGAACTGAACAGACTACATAGTCACTTCTTTCCTAGCAGATAAACTTGCTCCAACAAAGAGTCAAAGCATATAGATACAGCTGCTCAAGGAGCAGCAAAGGGTAACAATGCAAAGTTGGCTTCTTTGGGCCTCATCTTTAGATAAACATCTACCCTTACCAGCAAACTTGTAACAAGTTTCTGCACGTTTTGAATCTCTTTACCCTTGCTAACCCAGTCTTAGCTAAGTGCCTGGACCAGAGCAGGTGTTAACGAAGTGTTCTGAGTCAGTGAGACTTCTGAGTACTATTTATTTTCTATTTTCCAGCTATAATAGTTAATGCAGTAAACAGAAATTTTATACCTACCAACCAGTGGAATATCTATTTTAGGTAAAATATCTCAAAGGAAAGAAAATAAAACTAGTATGTAGTTAGGTGACTCATTAGAGAATGAGGAATATACTTGTGACTCACAGGTTCTCAGTAAATCATGTAACCACAATGACTAATACAAAGAAAAAAATTGTTTTCAGAATCAAAACTGCCTGAATTTTAGGGTAAAAAGAGGGCTGTTGAACAAGCACAAAGAACGATAGTAACTTTTAGCTTTAAAACTACTGAAATGGAGGTTGGGAGCTGTGATTCTGAAGTCAGACAGTCACAGGCTAGATGGTAGAGAGACCATGTCAAACAAAACAACCATTAAAACTACTCTCCATACTAGTTCTAGTCCTCTAAAGATGCTGCTGTAAGGTCAGCCTTGTATTTGTATTAACTGCTGTCCTTTATTAACAGCTACTACAGAAAGGCTTCCAGAATACCTTACCCCCCCCAAAAAAGAAAACAAAATCTTGACTTTATATATTACTCTGTAACTTTTAAATGACACTGAATTAAAAACAATTTTTCAGAAGAAAAAAAGATGCTAACTTCTCGTTCAAGCCTTTAGCTAAAGAATCAGGTGATGATGTAAAGCGAAGTCAGAAGCACCATCCTGCACAAGAATCACATCTTCTGCTTCTAGAAATTTTCATTTACAGAAAGAACATCAACCATTTCAAACACACATTTAAGATTCTGGTCTTAAAATCCCTATGGAGTTTGATGTGTCAACTTCCCTGTGTAATTCATGCAGCTGCTTCATTTTTTTATTCACTCAGTCACAAGAAAATTGATCTTTCCAACAGATTGATTAAAATGATCTGCTCAAGCATTCATTCTATGGCACTGAATCTAATTAGTGAGCCAAGTTTTGGGTAAAAATATCAATAAACTAAATGAATGTAGGACATACATTTTCCTCCACATTAAACATCAATGTTTCTTTTCAAAGAAAAAAATTTCAAAAGCTCAAAATTAACAATACAGTTTAGTCAATAAGGCAATAAAGAAGAATCTCAGATTTAATATCTAAAGTAAATGCTAAGATCATTATCTACTTAAGATATTAAAAGTGACCTTGAATTTTGCCTTTTAAGTGATTAGGAAACCCCAGCTGGAACTATCTGATTTGGTATTTTTAATAGTGGAGTCCTAGCTTTTCTCCACCTGGTAAAAGGCCAATGGGAATAGGGTTAAATTTAGGCCTTATGGAATTAACATATAAACACCATTCTCTCTCCTACTTTCTTGTTTAAGAGTTCACATGTTTTACTGTCCAGAGTCCTTGGGCTGCAATCTTCAAAATGTAAACACCTACAGAGCTGACAGTGTTCAGGTGATCCATCAGTAAAGTCAGCTGTAAGCATTTCATATGTAAAAACTGACCCAGAAGAGAATGAAAACTAAGTGAGGATTAAAAGCAGTCTTTTCTTCATACACATATTTCTGTGGGTATTATTTTCTAAACCAGATTCTGGCAGCATTAGCTGGCCCACTCCCTAGGCAGCTGGCTTCCCCCACACAATGCGTGACAAAATATTCTTTTCAATCACTTCACGCTTCACTGGTCCTCAAATTTTTAACGTCAGCTAAAAACGTAAGTAAGCTTTTCATTTATTTTATTTAAGCACAACACTCAGAACTAGTTTAGAAGCTAGTCATGTGCTGTTTTGATCTTAATAGGAGACTACTAGAATATTTTCCAGAACTCATTGTTTTCCCAGATTTTCCTAGTGTAATTATACTTTAAAGGATAAAAAGGAAAGATCCTCAAGAATTCTGCTAAATAATAAAAGTATCTGAAGTCTCTAAGTAAAATCTTGATTTTGCACTGTCAGGTAGAAGAGAAGAGGGGCAGACGTCATAATTCTACACATGCACTCAGTCTTGGTGTGAGATAAAGCACCAGGAGTCTGTAGAACAGGAACTTACAGACATTGCCAAGACAAGAGGAAGAGAAAGCAGCAGAGGATAAGGGAGTTCTGGGAGAGGAAAAGATGATAGGGGCACTATGGGAAGGGTTCTAAAAGAAGACCAGGATAAAGGGAGCAGTCGGGTTATGTCTACTAAATTCTCAAACCTTTGAAGCCATCTTCCACTCTTATTATTTTTCTCATTCCCACACAGAAGTAGTTAGAGAACAGGTAAGGCCTTTTATAGGAGACAATTTTGATGTAACATTTGTTTAAGAACAAGGCCAACAAGATAATTTGTTACCTGTTTATGCTAGGCATCATCAATGAGAAATACAATGCCAATGCTTGTAGTGGTAACATGGGTGACCTCAACCATGAAGGAACACTCAGAACACACACTAACATCCCCTGTGATCTGAGTTACATACCCATTTGCACGAAAATTCCAGGCAGCTTCAACAACTACTTCACAACAGCATAAGCTACAGATGTTTTTTCAAAGAAAGGTTCCACGTTTACTATTTTTGTATTTATCTACTCCCAACATTTGTGGAAATTGTTCAACCTACCTTTAAAAAGTAAAACTCTTGCCCTTTAAAAATGTGTCATTGATTAAGTTTCTCAGTGTTATGCTATTAACCTCACTTATCCATAAACTGATTTTTATTGCACAATTTCACATAGTACAGTCAGTCATTTTTAGGGATGTGTATGTCACACTACAGCACAACTGACAAGGTCTTAAGCACCACTTTAGAAAAGAGTAATTTAAAGGGACACTAATATCTGAATTTCAGTCTCAGGAGCACTCACTTTCTCTATGGGGTAGACAGCGATTACAGAGGTGTCAGCTTATACAGCTGTGTGACAAATACCTGTAAGTCAGTACAGTGAACAACAGGACCAACAGCAGAAATGCTCGTGCTTTCAGAAGCCTAGCAGAAGGCAACCAGGTACTTGAAATTCTAAGTCTGTAGTTGCATTTCCTAACAGTCTCATTCCCTACACAGCTGCTACAATGGATGTAGCACTCCTCACAATGGCAGTGAGAGAGGGATTATAAAGTACACTGCTGAGAGCCATGTTGGTAAGAAGAAAAAAAAAAAGAGTAAAACTTTATCAAAAGTATGTGGAATTGTCAGATCTTTCTGGAAACATCAAGATTTAATGTTTGTAACTATTAATTCTCTTATTACTGAAATTATTCAGAAAAATTAGCTGCCATTGCAAACCAGAAATTCAGTTATAATTCTTTTTCTCCCACTGTTTTTACAGAAGCTTTCAAATAACGCGGTGATTCTTTGGGAAAGTACTCATGCTTTATAAAAGAGACAGAATCATTAGTATTAATGCTAGAAAGTCTTTAAATTCCTCCTTTGAAATCTTTTTTTTTTGTATCAATGAATTAAAACTATTTTCCCTTACTGAGTAAATCAGACTCTCCAGGGCTGTGACAGAATGTCTGACACAAACAACTTAAGGAGGTAGGATGTATTTTGCTTTTAGTACTCCGGGCTGTCATGCAGGGAGTAGTAGAGCAGCTCACCTCATGGAAGTCTAGAAAGGAAAAGGAAGCCTGTGCTTGTAAACCACCCGCAACCCTCCACTTTTATTCTGCCAGATTCCTAGTCCTAGGAGGTTGTCTCCCCCTAGTCAATCTTTTTTAGAAACACCTTACAGACATAACTGGGGATGTGAATCACTAGATAGCTCAGTGGTTAAGAGCATTGCCTGCTCTTCCAAAGGTCCTGAGTTCAATTCCCAGCAACCACATGGTGGCTCACAACCATCTGTAATGATGCCCTCTTCGGGCCTGCAGACATATACACAGACAGAATATTGTATACATAATAAATAAATAAATATTAAAAAAAAAGAACTAACCATCTCATTTCCTGCATAATTTTATAAATACATGTATTTTAATTTTAGTTTCTGGAGACAGGGTCTCACTGTGTAGCCCTGGCTGACCTATAGCTTACTGGGTAGAACAGGCTAGCCTTAAACTCCAGATATCTACCTGCCTCTGCCTCCTGAGTTTTGGGATTAAAGGCGTATGCCACCATGCCTAGCCCAATGGCTTATATTTTTCAAAGTTTCCCCTCTAATTTGACTCTCACAAACTAGGGGGCAGTGTCTAACAAGCAGACCTATACTGTGGAAGGCTTTGAGCTACTATCAGGAAGAGGAGAGTTGATTTAGTTGATTTACAAGCTGAGTCCTATCCTAGAGACAGAAATTTGATTAAAAAAACAAAACAAAACAAAACAAACCAGTATTTCAGTCTTGGATTTCCTTTGTTAGAGATATAGAGATAGCAAACCAGTGCTATAATTCATCTGGAGTTTGCACCAATGTTCTTAATAAGACTGTCTTATCAAGTAGCCCAAACAACTACCAACTCATCAGTTATCACCATGAGTCTTATTCATAAGAACCTTCATTTCTCATAAGGTAGCCAAAGTCATCATACCACCTACTATTAATGCTCTGGCTTAATTCTTTAGTATGTTAGTGCCAAAAGTTAGTTATAATCTAAGCACCATGTGTTAAGGCTATTGTATAAATTTGGCCATATCACTTGTTTATAACTAAAGGCTTTAGTTATACCTTTCCCACACATTGCTAACTGTATAAAGTCTAATTTTTAACACACTAAATAACAGAAACATGCTTTAAAAATTCATTTACAGCTTATTTGTTCAGTATAAATGCCATCTAGATCTTGATCGAGTTCTACTTCATAAACTATGAATATAGAATTATCTATACTCGTCTGTATAAAAGAAAATTATTTTCTTGTATTTGTAAGTAAATGAATGTCCATGGTGGTCCGAGGACAGCCATCGGTATCATTCTTCAAAAATCATCTACCACTATTTTGAGAAACGGTCTGTCATTGCCCTGGATCTTGTCTAGTACAATAGGTTGTAAGCCCTGGGGATCCTCCTGTCTCTACCTTTCCAGTGTTAGTATAATAATAACACCACCATGCCTGGATTTTTCAGTGGTTTCTGGAGACTGAACTCAGGTATTTTGCAAGTACTTTATCAATTGACCAGCCCAAGAAAAATCATTCTTGACTTCGCTTCTGCATGGAAGTCTGGCCTTTCTTTAATTTATAAATATGAGGACGCTGGTGAACGGCATCCGTTTAGGTGACAATTTGTAAGCACTTCTACCAGCTAGTTAGTTTGGGCTGACAGATCAATTGCTGTTACTTGTTTCATTCCTAGGAATTCCTGGAAAATCCAAACAAGCTGAGTGAACTATGTTAGGTATTACAGACACTGACTGCCCATACTCAGTAGGAGGCCCATCAGTGAATATTAAAGATTAATGGGATTTTTAGAAGTCTGTTCAACTATATAATATTTCCTTTAGAAATGTAACACTGAGGGGCTGGAGAGATGGCTCAGTGGTTAAGAGCATTGCCTGCTCTTCCAAAGGTCCTGAGTTCAATTCCCAGTAACCACATGGTGGCTCACAACCATCTGTAATGGGGTCTGGTGCCCTCTTCTGGCCTTCAGGCATACAGACAGACAGAATATTGTATACATAATAAATAAATAAATATTAAAAAAAAAAGAAATGTAACACTGAAGTTATAACAACATAATAGAAGTATGCGCAATGTAAAATTGTCAGCTTATTAGTTCCCCAGAACTAAATAATGTATAAAAGACAAAAATCTTTTTCTTTGAGGTTGAATTTTACCTAGTATTTTAAATATATTAAATATAGTTCATCATGACACCTGTGATTTCCATGGCCATCTCTTCCCTTTCGTACAGAAGGTTTTCTATGTAGACATAGCTTATCAATAGGAACCAGAGTCACTTACTAGATGCGGTACACACATTGACCTTCAGATGCTGGGTGGAGAAAGTATTTCACAAGCACACTGAGTCTAACGACTAGAAGATCAGAGTGGGTCTCTGACAGTGGTGGAGCTACCAAACTGATAGAATTAAACTACTAAATTTAACATTGAGTTATAAAACTCATGGAGCTGAAAATTTCAAACATAAATACAGAATTACTATGTAATAATAAAACTGATCTAAGTAAATCTCTAAACCAAATCTAGTTGCTGAGCACTTTACTGTCTTGGGGCCAGGGAGAGTCCAACACAAATTCAGACGTTACATTAGATCATGTTAGTCTCTTTCTAATTCTAGAATTCATGATTCCGTTTATGCTAACATGTCTTTGAAGATACACATCTAGGGACTGGAAGGATGGTTCGGGGGTGAACAGTACTTGCTATTCTTGCAGAGGACTCAGGCTCAGTTCCGAGAACCCACACATGGCTGCTCAAAACCATCTGTAATTCCAGTTCCAGAGGATCTGATGCTCTCTTCTGGCCTTTTGGCACCAGGCACACATGTGTCGTACATACATACATGTAAGCAAAACACTCATACACACAAACAATAAAAATAAATTTAAAAAATTTAAAAAGCCTGCATCTAAAGAACAAAGATGTCTTCAACAACAGAAAAAAACAGTATTTGCTTTAGATTTAATTTATTTTAAAAACACCTACATCTTTGGAAAACTAATTCTTACAATGCAGGCCATTCATCCATTTCCCTATGTCTTCTTTCATTATTATCATGGGAATACTAATTAAGAAAAACAGCTAATGAAACAGCCACACCATGAGCCACAAACAAAACCCTCATTACCTCAGAGTCAGAGTACCCTTTACCTTCTTTCCTACCTCAACATACTATTTCTTGCAAGCCAAACAAAACAAAACAATGTGCTTCTGAGAGCTCTGAACTAGACAGCAAATACCTTTGCAGCTGGAGGCAAAAAAGCAAGTTTTATCTCTTTTTTCCTCCTAACCCTTTGGTGTCAAAGTTAAAAGTTGTAACATTATTAATACATCTCTGACTTCCTTCAGGAGGGACTCATATGCAAAAGTCCGTTGTCTTACGTTCTTTTATTATTCAGTTAGAAAACTTGTTGCTCATTATGCAAAACTCAAGGGGGGGGCTAGTGGAGGAAACAAAGCTCGACAAACACAACAAAATCAAGTTGTTGTGCCCTGTTGAGGATGCCAGGCTTTTTGTCGCTCTACTTGAAAGTAATGTGACTTGTCTGTGAAGAGTGCAGCTTCAGCAGTTCCAAATGAATCACAAGCCTGTGCTCCATATTTTCTCTTTTGTAAGTTTAATGTATTCAAGCAACACTGAACCGACAATTTAAATAACTACATTTTTAAACAAACGAAGCATTGATGTTAATGTATGAAAATGGTCCAAACCCCTGGGAGTCTTGGTTCCCACCATTGTTTATTCTGACAACAGGATATAATTGCTTACTTACTTGGCAGCAAATTTAACCATCTGCTTGCTCGCATGGTCTCCCACTGCCACAAGAGCCTGGACATTAAACTGCTGCTGCCTCAGGACTAAGAAGCACTGCTTCCCTGCAGGAGACACAAAGAATATGGTACATTAGGAACATATTATTTCAGGTTTTACAAAGGAAAATGCTTCTCTACTTTAAAATTAGGTCAAAATTTAAGTACTCATCAGGTATATGCTTGTGTTATTTATCAGCTTCCACAGCCAAAATACCCACACTTAACTGACAAGCTTTAACACAGTTCCTATGAATAATAAAACATGCATCTGACAGGTTTCTTTTGAGAACACTGGTAAATTACCAATTTACAGAGAGGATACATAAATCTAGAAGATTATTTTGTAACTACAAGTTGTTTCAGATAACTTTTACCATTCAACAAATAGCTCCTGTATTCTACTGGCGAAGACCCGAGCTAACTACCATGGGAGCTTCAATCATGCAATCACAAGTGCTAATAAAGTGTTTACGAGTCAGAACACAAGTGCTCTTTGGGGGTGGTCCATTCACAGAGTTCTTCCTACCAAAGCACATACACTAACAGACTGGGTCCTTTCACATTCCATTTTCCCAGTTCCTTGTCCTCTGCGATAGTCACACATTTTAAAACTTTAAGCAATTTTACTTTTTTCAATAAAATGCCATTTTTTAAGTCTTATAATCAATTTTATTTTCACATCTTGAGGGTCTCTTGCTTCCTGTTCTTTTATAGAGAGCTATCATTTCTTATTCTTAACCTGAAAAACACTACTTATACATCTTTGTGCCATTCATCCCTCTCCCTCTTAAGTCTCTGATCAAATTCTAGAAAACCATTTCCTCATAAAAATGAATTAATCTTTCCATGACCACTTTTCTCATGAGATTGTCTTATGAAACATGCCTATGATTTTTCATTATTCCATTAGTTGTTAGCTTGCCAAAAAAAAAAAAAAGAAGCAAATAGCTACTATTTTTCAACACATAGTATTTTAAAACGTGTACCAGAGTACAATCACAAATTTAAAAAAGACAGGTTAGTCAGGCATGGTGGTACACACCTTTGATTCTAGCACCTTGGAGGTAGAGGCAGGTGGATCTCTGTAAATTTTAGGCCAACCTGGTCTACATAACTACAAAAGAAAAATAAAAAATTTAAAAATTAAAAAAAGGCAGGTTGAAAGAAAAGTCAAAAGAGCTATGATCTATTGGCTCTGCAATCACATAATCAACAGATTTTTAATCACAAAAATATTACTTTCCTGTTTTACAGTATGATTCAGATACATGTTAAAACCAAACAAATTCAAAGGCATTTTAAGGTATTGGCTAATAAAAATTACCCCTGAAACTTGCACACCATCAAAACAACATTAAGTATAATATTACAGAACCCACAGCTGGATTTTGTCCCACTTAGAACACAATGGCAGCAAGAAATGGAAAGTGGTGTGCTTATATAACCCAGGGCAGGCTGAGAGGAAACAACATTTTAGCTGCTGAAGTGGTTCAGACAGAAGCTGCATTACAAAGTTACCCAGCAATAAAACAGAGAGCTCTAAAACAGCACAAAGACCCTTAACAGGGTTAAGAGCACTGACTGCTCTTCCAGAGGTCCTGAGTTCAATTCCCAGCAACCACATGGTGGCTCACAACCATCTGTACTGAGATCTGGTGCCATCTTCTGGTGTGCAGGCATACACACAGACAGAATATTGTATACATAATAAATAAATATTTATAAAAACAAAAACAAACAAGAGCAATGCCTGGGTTTCAGTCCCAGCATCACAAACAAAACAGAACAACTCAGTGAATACTTATATGCACAGATATGGCAAGATTAGAGAGTGGTTTATATAACTAGTATTATAAAACTACTGACTCAAATATACCCTTCACAGTCTGGTTCATGAAAATTAGTTTGAAATATTTATGGTTGATTTTCTACTTACTCCTTACATTATTTTTATAATGAAAGGAACAGGGTGGTGGTGAAACATGCCTTTAATCCCAGCACTCAGGAGGCAGAGGCAGGCAGATTTCTGTGAGTTCGAGGCCAACGTGGCCTACAAGAGCTAGTTTCAGGACAGGCTCCAAAGCTATAGAGAAACCCTGTCTTGAAAAACCAAACCAAGCCAAACCAAACCAAACCAAACCAAAAAAAACTGTGGACAGAGGTGTGACTGCTTCTAGCCTAGCTGAGGTGTAGATCCTACCTCAAGGACACAGTGATACAGGGGAGCACCTGATGCCTTCTTTTGGCCTGCCAGGAGTGGACAAAACTTGCACAAACACATACATAGAAATAAATCTTAAAAACACCATAAATGATATATAAATTAAACAATGCTATACACTATAAAAGAAAAATAGCAGGTTTATCTTACAATTTCAAAAATATATCATTTCAAACTTTTTTATCTTTGATCAGGTTTTTATTCAAATAGATTGTCTCTATTTGCTCTATGGAATGAAAGAGATTTTAATAGATTAAGCAGTAGGCTTTTTCTCTTTTTCAGTCAGTTTCTTCTCTATGGGCTTTTTCTCAGCTGCTGGTTTCTTGGAAGCTGCAGCCTATTGTCCTGCAGGCTTCTTTTCTTTCTTTCTGCAGGCTTCTTGTCTGCAGTCCCTTTCTCTGATTTGGCAGCCAGTGCTGCTTGATGTGGGATTCCCCTCTGTATGTTGTGAACACCACTGGCTAATAAAAAACTGTCTTAACCTATGATAGGGCAAAAGAGTAGAGCTAGGCAGGGAAAACTAAACTGAATGCTGGAAGAAGAAAGGCAGAGTTTAGAGATGCCATGTAGCTGCCACTGGGAACTTCCCGGTAATTTACAGCCATGTGGTGATACAAAGATTAATAGAGATGGGTTAATTCTAGATGTAAGAGCTAGCTAGTAATATGCTTAAGTGATTGGCCAAACCATGATTTAAGTAATATAGTTTCTCTATGATTATTTTGGGAGTCTGGGCGGCTGGGAAACAAACAAGCAGCCTCCTACTATAACTGGTGCTTCCGGTCTCTTCACCCAGAATTTGTGATTTCTGGCCTGGTGAAGAATGGTATTCCTGCGCATAGTCTTTGCTCTTTGCGTAAGGGTTCAGCTTCAACACGATTCTCAGGTTCTTCAGTGAATTCTTCAAGATGCTACGCTGAATCTTCTTGCATGGTGCTCAGAGGGCTCTTTAGATCTCTGGGCTTTTCAAGATTCTGCTAAGGTCTGTGTTAATCATCTTGTGCATGGGAAGGTTATAGATACTCTTGAGGGTAGCAGCCTTACGCCTAACTCACCTAACTTCCGGAAAGTACTTTCAGTCCAAATGCAGAAACATCCCACATGCCCATCAGGAGCAAGTTTCAAAATGTTCAGCTTGCTGACATTAAGCAGAGTAATACCAGGGATGTTTCTGAAGGCTTTGATGATACCATTATCTTCATTATAGATGACGCAGGGCCCCCTGCACTAGATATGTCGTTGGTTTCTCATTTTGCCTTTGCCAGCTCTCATTCTGAGAGGCATAGACAGTTTTGATGTCATTCCAAGCTTTAAGTTTCTTAAGCAGCTGAACAGCCTCCTTGGTTTTCTTGTAACCTTGAACCTTATCTTTAACTACCAAAGGGAATTCAGGAACTTCCTCAATGACCTTTAGATATCACCAAAGCTGGTAAGGCTGAGGCAGCCAGGAGAGAACAAATGGTGTATCACTTTTGAGTTCTGTTCCCTCTCTGGTGCCAACGAGGCCAGGTTTTGGTTGGTGCAAACATGAGACCTCCTGACACGTATTTCCAAAGGCACCTTAGCCAGAACAGTGGGCACCACCACCTCCAACTCTTGAAATTTGAGCCACAGCTCTGCTAGTACTCCAAGACATCACTGGTCTGATGACCTGCTAATTCACTGACGGCATAGGGGTGAACAAAGTTCACAATATCCAGTCGAATGGGAGCTTTGAACACAGCTGGCAAAGTGACATTCTTACAAGATGACTCCCCCTTTTCAGAGTACACTGATATGAGGGAATGGGCACAAGCCATGATGGGGAGAGGAGAGGGCCATGCTTCTCTCAACCCGGCTGCTCCCACAGGAAAAGGCTCAAACTTTTTTTTGAGACCACTTACATACCCAGGCTGGCCTCAAACTGGTATCCCTATTTTACTGAGATTACAGATGTGCACCACCACTCTCAGCTTCACTGATGTATTTAAAGGCTGAATAGAGAAACTAGAGATGGTTCACTTGTTGAGATGTGTCTCTGAGTCCCACTCCCGGCATCCAAATTTGGCAACTCACAATTATGTGTAACTCTTTAGCTAGAGATCTACTGCTTCTAGCTTCCAAGGACACCTGCACCCAAAGACACAAAATTAGAAAGAAAAGAAACCTCCACGAAACCCCAAATAAATAACAAAATAAAGAGACATGGAAGAGAAAATCTTTAAAAGCAGGGAGGAGAATAGGTCTGAAGTCCTGGCTTACACGGGGATGCATTTCCATCTTTCCATTAGCTAAATCAAACATGGGGCTGGACAGATGGCTCAGCAGCTAGGAGCGCTTGTTTTTTCAGAAGAATAGGTTTCAATTTCCAGCACTCATGTCACATAGCTTAATAAAATAATCTTAAAGGATTCACCAGGTATATTGGTGAACACCTTCAATCTTAGCAAAGTAGGTTGATTTCTTTAAGTTGAAGGCCAGCCAAATATACATACAAATATACAGAGTTCCACTATGTGGAAAGACCCTGCCTACAAAGAAACAAACAAAGCAAGAAATAAAAATTAAAAAAAGAAAGTTGTAGACACAATAGCTCACATCTGTAATCAGTTCCCATGTGCACATACCCACACAAATACACACATTATATAAATCTTTAACAATTTAATTTTGAAAAAGAGGAAAAACAAACAGTAGGTTCTCAGTCTAATGAGAAAAAGACAATAAATTACAATGTGATTGTCTTTTGGTAGAATAAATGGCCCAAACTTTCACTAATACAAATCAACATTACTTAGAAATTTAAAACTATTAGTACACTTCTCAAAGTCCAACACCAATATTCACTTACTTAACAATTTGATATTAGAATATACAAACTCTTAATAGACTCTTAACTACCACTAATTATTCTTTTTTTTAAGATTTATTTATTTATTATGTATACAGTATTCTGTCTGCACATCAGAAGAGGGCACCAGATCTCATTATAGATGGTTGTGAGCCACCATGTGGTTGCTGGGAATTGAACTCAGGACCTTTGGAAGAGCAGTCAATGCTCTTAACCTCTAAGCCATCTCTCCAGCCCCCACTAATTATTCTTTACTCTTTAAGAGTAATTAATGGTAGAGGGAGGCATGGGTATAAAATGTCAAAACTTTTCAAATAGACTATATTAATCTGTAATAAAAAAACACTTTAAAACACAATTTTAAGAAATGTTGTAACATGGGACACATTAAATAAACTCTTCTGAAGAGACAAAGACGTCTTAGCTTTTACAATTCTGTTCATATTCTACCGATCACTATAAGACTGGACAAGCAGCTTCAGAACCTTGGTTTCCTCTTTTATACAGCAAATTAGCAATGTCTATTCTGTCTACTTCATATACCTGTAGGCATGATTAAATTTGTTACAACTTTGTTACAAAGTCATTACTATTTTTAGAAAATGATGATGAGTAGTAGGTCAAGGCCATTTGTTGAGATTTGAACAACCCTAATATTTCTGTTAATGTTATCTTCCAAAAGCACTGTCCAAAAAGGAAAGGCGCACTCATATGGTTCAAAATAGAACTAGTACAACAAAACTGTTAATCTGTTAATCTGCCCCCCCCCCCCCAAGACAGGGTTTTTCTGTGTAGCTCTGGCTGTTCTAGAACTCACTCTGAAGACCAGGTTGGCTTCAAACTTAGAAATCTGCCTGCCTCTGCTTCCTGGAATGCAAAGATGAAAGGCCTGTGCAAACACTGCCCAGCTAAAGCTGTTAAATTTTAAATAGCTACACATGTCCTGTGACTACCATAATGCTACATTTGGCTTTCTTCTTCCAATCTAATTCTCTTACTTAAATAATTACAACTTTAGGAACATAATATACAAACAGGAGAGACAGATGGATTAGCAGTTTAGAGTATGTACTGCTTTTTCACAGGACTCACGTTCCATTCCAGCACCAACATTAGGCAGCTTGCAAATGCCTGCAACTCCAGCCCCAGGATATAATGCCCTTGTCTGGACTCTGCAGGCACCTGCACTCATACATATCCACATACAGACATATATGCAGGCAAAACACTCACTCACACTAAGATTTTTTTAAAAAAATTAATATACTTAGCAAAAGAGCTATAACCACTGAGCCAATCTTACCTTTTGCTCTACTTGTATGAACTCTTGCACGGACCCAAACAACATCATCAGCTTTTTGTACTGTCAAGTCTTTAACTCGAACCAAAACTCTATCTGTAATACATTATAAAGCCATTTTATATTCAGATTTATGGTCATAATTTGTATGATAGTTATCTTAAGAACTTGTATTGCTTTAATAATTTTTGATGTTTTTCTGTATACAGTATGTCCCCTTTATAAACTGCACTTCCTAAATATGATTCTCTATCTTCATTGCCACTTGTGCCACTACCTTATACCAAGCTATTATATTGTCTCTTGCTTAAACTACAATATGCTCTTTTATTCTCCTTCTAATTCAGTCTATACTGTAGTCATAGAAGTTGCACATTGCAAATCTTTTCATTTCAATATGAACATTTCAACGTCTTTAAATGGCCAAATACACTATATCCTCACCTGTCTGGACCAAAGCTAACAGAATTATTTGTGTACATGCTGCGAAAATGGCCATATGTTATAAATATGTCGTTCTCCAGGACAATGAGTAACCTAGATTAGAATATATAAATGCTGAGAGAGTCTCTTCAAAGTCCCTCCCTCAGGTAGTGTAGGCACAGGGCTGCAGTTACCATCTTTCCTGATAGCATGGGTTCATGGGACAGAATGAGGCAGTGATAAAGTACTAAAGATGCGCTAGTCTCTAATCCAGCGGTTCTCAATCTGTGGGTCACGAACCTTTTGGGGGATGGATGAGCCTTTCACAGGGGCTGCTTATCAAATTATTCTGTATTTCAGATATTTACATCATGATTAATAACTGCAGCAAAATTACAGTTATGAAGTAGCAACAAAAATAATTTTATGGTTGGGGCTCACTACAACATGAGGGACCCTATATTAAAGGGTCACAGCAGTAGAAAGGTTGAGAATCATTGCTTTAATCTAATCATGCTTGATACATTTCATACTATTTTCTACAGTTGCTATATGAACTCATTGGCAGTAGATAAACTCTAACCATTATGTACCCTAACATTAACCAAAATCGTACATCTATCCAGGATTCCCCAAACAGGAAAAGGTTACAAAATTACTATTATGTAAAAATAGTTCCATGAAATAACATTCAGACATTTTTTTTTTTTTCCGAGACAGGGTTTCTTTGTGTAGCCTTGGCTGTCTTGAACTCTCTCTGCAGACCATGCTGCCTTGAACTCACAGAAATCCACCTTCGTCTGCTTCTTGAGTCCTGGGATTAAAGGTGTGCGCCACCACTGCCTGGCGATAGAAATTATTCTTATTGTTTTAAATATACACTAATTTGATTAGGGAAAAGTTTGAGTATTAAGTAAAGACAACAATAGAGAATAATACCTTTGAGGACATTCTAAAAATCAAACTATAAATGTATGCTATCTATCTCCTCTAAATACATTAGTCTCATAAGGCAAAGCTACAGCTGTAGAAAATGTGTTTGCGAAACATTGTGGTTCCCAAGGCCAGAAGCAAAGAGCATGAAGGAGGACTACTGACAGGAGACTGTCTACCAAGCCAGCGTCTGTGTCCACAATGGAAAGCCAGGAAAGACACACTGTGAAAGAGAGAAGACAAAGCAGTCTCAAGTTTTAAAAGGTAGATCTGGCCAGGCAGCAGTGTACATACCTTTAATCCCAGGACTCAGGAGACAGAAGCAAATGGATCTTTATGAGTTTGAGGACAGCCTGGTCTACAAAGAAAAACTGTCTGGGGTGGGGTGGGGGGATTGAAATATAGATTTGAAAATACAAATATCTGGTTGAGAGTGGTGGTGCACGCTGGCTAAATCAGCACTTGGAGGAATAGAGAAGAGGGTCAGAGTAAAAGGTCTTTCTTAGCTATCTATACTCAAGAGTTTAGGGTCACCTGAGTATACCAATACACAAGACTCTGTCTCAAAAAAATAAAAATTAGAAATATACTCTTTGCAGATTAGGACTCCAAACTGATAATGTTTATAGAGTGTGTAGTATCTATTGGGTAATGAATGACATTTTAACTTTTCAAAGTTATTCCTTTGGAGCAATGCCTCAGGTGATCTTATTTTAAACTTCATGAATTGTTCTCCTAGAATTAGAAGATACCAACCTGGTTTTTCTTGTGATTGTATCATAGAGGATATCCCATATCTCTCTTTGGCATAATCCTAGAAAAAAAAAAGTTTTTTTGCAATATAACTTTAATACATAAATATAAGCACCTAGAACTACAGATGAATTTGCATTAATTTTCAAAAACATTTCATTAATTTGAAATCAGCATTTTAAAATATGAAAATTTGTTTACTTGTATATATGCTTTCTGCAAAAAAGTACCCAGTTTCTGGTTATATATTCATTATATATGCATGAATGCATCATGTATAATAGCACTCATATAATTTATACATGCATAAAATGCATCTTAACTACCTTGTTCTAAAAGGAGATTAATCTACTTCAAAGGAGAGATACAAATTCTCCTCGTGAAGGGAGTAGGATAAAGTGCTACGGTTTTATTAACTTCCTATTACAGGAAGAGATGTTCAAAGAGAACCAATGCTTTGGTAAGGTTTCTGAGCACCAGATGTTCAGTTCTGAGAAACTGGAGTTGCTGGTTATACACTAACGAACTACACCTTTGCTTTTGTAAAACACCATGAGGAAATTCACCAGCCTCCTAACAAGACTGAGACGACAGCAGTGTTATCAAGTTCTCTGCTATAAAGTCAGGCCTAAGTTCAGCCTACGGACTACACTTATAAATAGATACATGCTCTTTCATTTCATCTTACGTTACCTCTGAAGTGATCTTAAATTTCTTCTACTTACAGTTATAGAAAGAACACTAGCATAGTATCTACCTTATACTACATTTTATAGCTATACTACTTACGAGGTACACTGGTAACACCAGCACACAATAACTCCCTTAGATTTTTATAAGGTAGATTTGAAAGATGTGTCTGGAACAGTTTCTGTCCTAATTGCCTTGTTGTAATTCTCTCTTCAATATGAGACGCACTTTTGACAAATATACCGAAGTAAAACATGTTATGGGTCTTACCAAGCAATTACTTTTGAATATAGCAAAATACATACATTGAAGGAGAAATAACACCTGAGGCACAGTAAAAATACACTGTCACATAATGAAACCTGATGGCAGTGTGTGAACCAAAGGCGGGTAGAGTGTTATCTTTTCTCTTCAGTACTCACATTTCATCAGAATTAAATTTTATGACATAGTTACCACAAATGTTGAATTCATCCACCAAAAAAATTTGGGAGCCAAAGACTAAGTTTTAAAATTTAATAATATACCTAACTTGAAGGAGGGTTTGAAACTTTGATTTCTGGAAAGTGCTAAAGGTCACTGAGGGTTATCACCAGGTCACTGAGAAAGGAAATTAAGATAACATGTGTTCACAGCTGTCAGAAGGAAAAGTCATTTAAAGACACTGGCAGCCAGTTTTGCAAAGAGCTGTCATTACTTGTCAGAACATTGTGAGGGCTGAGAGGATATTGATTAGTGGCGCTTTATCAAAAATTTCCGGGGACTGGAGTGGTGTGTTACGTGCAGGACGTGCTCGTGTGAGTCCCACTGGGGCTACTTCCGGTTCACTGGGAGCCGCGTGTTTACCAGACCCCCCCACCCCCGCGCCGCCTCCCCGTGAGCACGCTGCTCCTAGGCCGTGGTTCTCAAGAGAAAACAGTCCCAGGCTGCTCGGGTGCCAAGCGTGGCCCTGTGGGTCCTCGGGGAGCACTGGGCTGCGGCGCGACACCCCACGCCGCGGCCTGTAGGTAAAGCGTGGTGGGGGCTCCCAAGGCAGCGAGCGCCCCGATCGCCCCACTCCCTCCCTCGGCGCGCGCCCCGACCCGGGGAAGAAGGAAACCCACTTCCGCCGCGTCCACGATCTCTCGCGGCTTCTCCTGACCCTTGCGGCTGGCGTTGGCGCTGGGCATCAGGACACTGGACTGGGGGAGTGGGTACCACCCTCCCTCGCTGGCTTCGGACGGCAGGAAAAAGGACGTCTCCCTCCCGCACCGGCTTGCCCTCCCGGCCCCGGCTTGAAGCTCTCAGACACCGCGTGCGAGCTTGGCTTGGAAATATCGCGAGAGCTACAGCGGCGATCTCGCGCGCCGCCGCGGGTTTCTCCCTCTGCCCCGCCCATGGGCGCTACCGGACGTTCCCGAGGCCTGGGTGAGGCCTGGGATTGGCTCCGAGGTGTCTTTCCAGCTTGACCTATACGCGTGGTGTAACTTCACTGTCCTTAACAGTCTTCTCCGTGCTCCCAAAACAGTTTCTTTTCTTTTCTTTTTTAAAGACAGGGTCAGGGTCTGTGTAGTGCTGGTTGGCCTGGAACTCAGGGAGATCCTCCTGCCTCTGCTCTCTTGAGTGCTGGGATTATGGGCATGAAACAGCTAGATGGGCGTTTTTTATTTTGAGACGGGGCATCACTGTGTCGCTCTCTTTTAATTACAGAAAACTTGTCAAATTATCTCTACAAGTTCAGGCCCTGGTCTCGGCTTTTGGCTGGTACTGCCTTCACTGTCGTGTGGAGGTGTGACCCTTGGGTCAGAGGACACCTTGGCAAGCTGTCCCGCTGTCGGGGGCACGGCGTGCTGGGTTGCTAGGGCTGGATGGAGAGTGGGTAACCTACGCGTTTTCCCTGACTCTTTACATTGTTAAAGGTAGAGTATCATGTTGGTTGTTCAATGGGTGGATCTCCCCAAATTAGACTTAAAATTTGTAATTGGTTTTTTTGAAGGAGGGGTTTGGTGACATAGGCCTGCAATTGCAGCGCTCAGGAGGCAGGGGCAGGAGAGTGAGGCCTGCTCTATCTGCATAGTGATGGTTCACTTTCTTGACTCTGAGCTGGAACACAGGCTGATCTGCCATTTTGGTGCACGCTGACCACCTTAATGCTCCTGTCTGCGCAAAATGGAAGAATCTATTCATTCCTTAGGGAATGATATTGAATATTTATGATCAATAATACATTCCATTATACTCACAGGATTCCAACACAGAAGGTGTCTGAATTTGCTTCAATTTTTTAAAGACTTATTTATTATGTATACAGTATTGTGTCTGCGTGTTTGCCCGCACACCAGAAGAGGGCACCAGATCTCATTACAGATGGTTGTGAGCCACCGTGTGGTTGCTGGGAATTGAATTTAGGACCTCTGGAAGAGAGGCCAGAGCTCTTAACCTCTGAGCCATCTCTTCAGCCCTGCTTCGTGTTTTTAAAAGAAGTATTAATTTCCTCAGGCTCAGTACTAATGTATGAACTGATTGACAGAGGTCAGTTATCCTATCGTCATTCTGCTAGTATAGGAATCTCATATTTCAGTGTGTCCACAAGGCTTTTTTTT
>JAQHUG010000333.1:1956173-1974191 GCA_028555095.1 Dicrostonyx torquatus | reverse complement strand
GAGAATGAACACGTGGTCTTCCTAGTTTTCCTTCCCCCTCTCTGTTTTCCTGGCGGGCCACCCAGGAGTGCTGTTATCCATTAAACCTGCACTTCTAATTTGGTTTGATTTGATCTGATTTGGATTATTGTCGGGAGGGGGGAGGTTTGTCGGCGAAAGAAACTTAACAATGACTCAGCAAAATTCCCATCCATGACTCTGCATGATGTTCTCCTAATAGGAAAAAACAGTAACCAAGCCACCATGACTTAGCAGGATCACAGAACCTACGGAAGAACATATCTCCTCCATTTTATTAAAAAAATTAAAATACATAACAAAATTAGAACTTTGGCAGGGAATACCCACATACCCTAGTCTTTGTAGATGAGCCACGTAGCTCTTTGTTTCTAAAGCCAAAATCCAAAGGGTGATTATCTGTCACAAATATCTTGAAAGACGACTGTCAATGTCCCCTTAGATTCTGTCATTTAGACTTTGAAGTCTAAATGGGGTCCCTGGCTGATTGAATGACTCCAGAGATTCCGCATAGCTGAGTCAGTCTATCCACAAACGCTAAGTTTTGCAGACACGAGCTGTGTGGTTCCTAGAGGAAATCAACGCCTGTCTGAGAACAACAGCTGAGGTGAAATCCCATCAGCCAGGAAAAACAACCACACAATCACAGAAACAGGTGGCTGATGTCAAAACAGTTCAGTCTGGCTGCTCAGCACCTGCTCTGCAGCCACAGCCGGTCTTGTCACTCTGCCGGGGTCCGCTTAGGTCACCCTTGCCACCCTGTAAGGAAGATGAACTACCTCTCAGAGCAAAGCTTGGTCATGGTGGCTTAGATGACTCTGTGGTGGTCACCCTGTGTTCCCTGTCACAGAGAAGAGAGTGAAAGCATTTGGAGGCCGGAAGGGACCTTGGCAATTAACTATTTCAACACCTCTTTTTTTGTAGCAGAGCAGGCCTTAGTCTAGGTAAACGAAGTAAAAATTTGCTCAAGATATTGGGTCCTATGAATGAACACTCTTTACCCCGCACCCCCTCCCCCTTTGTGTGAGAAAAATTCAAGTATACAGGAAAGTTAGGCAGAAATTCCCCTAAACCCAATTCTTGGATTCTGTTGTGAACTTCTTATTAAATTCACTTAATATTTCTGTTTTTCTTTATCATTCTGTGATAGTTTAAATGTAATTGGCCTCCATAATCTCATAGGGAGTGGCACTATTAGGAGGTGTGGCTTTGTTGGAGTGGGTATGGCCTTATTGGAGGAAGTGTGTCACCATGGGGGCAGACTTTGAAGTTTTCTATGTTCAGGATACTGCTCAGTGTCTCAGTAGACTTCCTGCTGCTTGTAAGATGTAGGACTCTCAGCTTCTTATCTGACCACTCACTGCCATGCTCCCTGTCATGATGATAATGGACTGAACCTCTGAGAATGTAAGCGAGCCACCCCAATTAAACATTTTCTTTATAAGAGTTGTTGTAGTCATGGTGTCATTTGACATCAATAGAAACCCTAACTAAGACATATCCCATCATTTAAAAAAAAGATTTACTCAAAAAAATTTTAAATTATGTTTATGAGTATGTTATGTGTGGACATGTGCACATTAATGTAGATATCCACAGGGGCAGGAAGAGGGCATCAGGACCCCTGCAACTGGTGGTCAGCTGCCTGACCTGGATGCTGGGAGCTGAACTCCAGCCCTCTGCAAGAGCAGTGCATGCTCTTAAAGGCTGAGCCATCCCTCCACATCCTCAGATTACCTTTTAGATGACTTTCGGAATGAACTGTTGGCATTTATTTCCTTTGTCTTAAAGCAATTGTTTTGAATTTCTCACATAATTGCTGTCTCCTCCTCCTCCCCACCTTTTGTTTTTTTAGGCAGGATCTCACTGTATAGCTCTGGGTGGTCTAGAACTTAGCAGAGATCCACCAGCCTTAGTCTCCCCAGTTCTAGCCTGGAACTTACAGAGATCCAACTGTCTACTGCCTCAGTCTCCAAAGTGCTGGAATGAAAGGTGTGTACCACCACGCCCAGCCTATTAGAGACTTTTTTCTTTAGGATTTTCAAGTAGGGTTTCTTTGTGTAGTACTTGGCTGTCCTGGAACTCACTCCTTTTCTTTCTTTCTTTTTTTTTTTAAGATTTAATTATTTTTATTTTAGTTGCATTGGAGGTTTGCCTGCATGTATGTCTGTGAAAGTGTCAGACACCCTGGAATTGTAACTGCAGACAATTGTGATCTGCCATGTGGATACTAGGAATTGAACCCAGGTCCTCTGGAAAAGCAGCCAGTGCTCCTGAATTGCTGAGCCATCTCTCCAGGCCCAATTAGAGACTCTTAAAAAAGAATTTCAGAGATGGCAGAAATTCAATAGGAGCCATTGCTTCTGGTATTTTCTCCCTCTTTCTGGAAACATGTTCTTTTTCTTCCCACTACACCCACTGACCTTCATTCCTGCGAGAATGATCTCAGATATCTACAAAGAACCCAGCTTCTTATGTGTTCCTGTTGTACGATTAAAGGTCAAACACTCTCAAGTACTACCTTCTTCCCAATGCGCCAATGTCTTTCCTAACCCCAGATCTTTTAGTTTTATCTATTTTTTGTTTTTTTCAAGACAGGTTTTCTCTATGTAACAGCCCTGGCTGTCCTGGAGCTCACTTTGTAGGTCAGTTTGGCTTTAAATACAGAGATCTGCCTGCCTCTGCCTCCTGAGTGCTGGGATTAAAAGCACATTCCACCACCCACCTGGCTAGTTTTAATTTTTGTATTAAATTTTAGGTTTTCATGCAAAGTAATGGGGATCATCATGGTGTCTTTAAACATATGTGTCATTTTTTCTTCTCATTTGTTCCCCTCCGTGCCTGCTTCCCCACTCTGCCCTGATCCATTTGGCTCCATTCATCTAGTTCATCCCCTTATGTTTCCTTATTAAACCATACATTAATGCCACTCTATTTCCGACCCACTTAAGATAGCTTGTTACGCCCAAAGCTAGGATCCCTAAAACATCGCCATGAGACCATCACCAGGGAGTCTTTATTACGAGTTAACTCGGGTCCCCTTCTGAAACAGCAGCAGCTATGACAATAGCAATCATTTAGGAGAGACCTAGAGCAGCAAACCGAGAGGTTTTATATAGGGGAAGAAGCTTGGGGAATTCTGAGCCTCAGGGCTTGTGATTGGCTGCCCCCTAGTGGGGTGAGGGGAATTCCAGACTTTCAGGCTTGGGATTGGCTGCCCCCAGTGATATAAGGGGGCTTTCCAGGCCCAAGGGGAATTCCCAACTGCTGGTAACTGCCTGAGGGGATTCTAAGCCTCTTTGGGTTCAGTGATTGGTCCATTTTCCCTGCTCAGGGATTGGCTGGTTTTGTACCAGGACAGAGATGGCTCTGATTTTGGGGCCAAACTGTGTTTATTTATGGAGTTCTTTTTACCTTTTAGACCCTAATTTTAAGACCAGGGTAAATATATTTGGTATCTTTTGAATCTAGGGGCTTAGTGCATTCTTTTGGTCCTGGTTTCTGGGTCTGGGGACTTCTCTCCGGCTCTAGGTTCAGGGACAAAGTGTCTCTTCCTCTAGCTCTAGTCCCATTTTCGGGTGTGTTTCTTTCACTGGGTTGGGGCTTGGAGCAGAGCCATGCAGGGTCTGTGTAAAAGCTGCTGATTGGGCTTTTTTGTGTGTGGCCTGGGTCTCAGCTTCCTTGTGGAGCTGGAGAGCTGTCTCAGCAGTTAAGAGCATTGACTGCTCTTCCAGAGGACCTGGATTCAGTTCCCAGCACCAACATGGTAATTCACAACTGTCTGTAACTCCAGTTCCAGGGGACCTGATACCCTCACATAGATAATACATGTAGGCAAAACAGCAATGCACATAAAAAATGAATAAATGAATGATTTTAAAAATATTTCTTCCTTCCCTCTTAGGATCCCCTTTTAGTTTTGTGACCTACAAGCACACACATATGCACACATACCTATGCTCATACACATACATACATTTAAAACATGGCAAATTTCTTTCTGACGAATGTCTGGATTATTCCATTTAACACAATAACTTTTAGTTGCACCCATTTTCCTGAAAATGCCATGATTTCCTTTTTTTCTTTACAGCTGAATGAAATTCCGTTATTCATTTGTACCACAATTTCTTTAGCCATTCATCTGTTGATGAACTTCTAGGCTAATTTCATTTCCTGTCTGTGTGAAGTCTTCAATTACTTGTAAATCAACAGCTCTGATTTGCTCCTTCTCCCTTTCTCTTCTTTCCTTGGAGACAGGGTCTCAAGTAGCTCAGGCTGACCTTGAACTCAATATGTAGCTGAGGGTGACCTCTACCTTTGGGGTGCTGTAATAATTACACTGGGAGTGTTGGGTTATGCGGCACTGGGGGTAAAACTCAAGGCTTCATGAATGCTAGACAAGTGCTCTACCAACTGAGCTGTATCTCACCCCTCTGCCCTCTTAAAAAACGGTTCTGGTGTGTGTGTGTGTGTGTGTGTGTGTGTGTGTGTGTGTGTAGGCATGTGCATGAGAGTGCAGTTACCCTTGAAGGCTGTGTGTGTGTGTGTGTGTGTGTGTGTGTGTGTGTGTGTAGGCATGTGCATGAGAGTGCAGTTACCCTTGAAGGCCAGAAGGTATTGGAGGCTTGGAGCTGGAGTTACAGGACATTATAGACTAACCCCACAGGAGATCTGGGAACTCAGTTCAGGTACCCTGGAAAAGCAGTGTGCACTTTTAACTTCGGAGCCATCTTTACAATCTGTTGTGTCTATCTCTTGAATGGATCCCAGATAAAGGTGTGGTGAGCAAGGTGCCTTTCACAGTGAGGTGTGACAGTCAGGACGTCCTCTCACCACATCACGGGCTGCCCTCTACCACTTCTGCTGTTGCCACCAACCCCTCAGTTTCCCTTTGTCACTTCCTCCTTGCCACCACCAACTGCCAGCACCCTGTGCTCTTCACTTTCCAAGGCTGAGTCAGATCCAATGGCAAGGTCTTGATGAAGAAGCTGCCTAAGGAGATGGCCAGTTGTGTCTCCCTTGTTCTACGTTCACAGCTCTGTGCCTCAGAGCAGAGGTGCATATTCTCACTCTGGGTTCTTAAGACGGTTTGTAAAGCTGGCTAGAAAGTTGAGCCTGTGGTTTGAAGTTCCGGCTACCTTTGATTTTACAATGAGTACAGGGTGAAGTTGAGTAACAGGTCTCTTGCTTAAGCAGTAAGAGTCACCACAAAGCGTCCGCAAAGCAACTGGTGGCTGGTCCATCTTCAAGGTCAAGTATCTCTGTGCAGGAAGTGTAGGGTGCTCTTATCTATGCTGCCTGAACTCAGAAGAATGTGTGTGTGTGTGTGTGTGTGTGTGTTTGCATGTGTATGGGTGGGTACATACATGCATGTGTGTGCATGAGCAAATGGAGGTCAATAACAAGCAGCTTCCTCTATCTCCAGCTCACTTACAAAACACACTTAGTTTGTGTGCTCAAGTGTGTTTGTGTATGCATGTGTGTGAGTGTGCACACGTGTATGTGTTAGGGGATGCCCATGGAGGTTAGAAACCTTGGAGCTGGAATTATAGGTGTTTATGAGCAGCCTGATATGGTTGTTGGCATCTGAACTCTAGCATGAAGTGTCTTAACTGCAGAACCATCTTTGTAAGCACTTTACTGACATGCATCTCCCAGTCTTCCTCCACCTCTATTGTTGTTGTTATTACTTAGATTCACATGTATGTGGACCATGTGCATGCCTGGTGCCCTCGGAAGGTCAGAATAGGGAATTGGGTCCCCTAGATATGGAGTTACAAGTGGTTGTGGGTCACCATGTGGGTGCTGGGAATGAAACCTGGGTCTTCTGCAGGAGCAACAAGTGCTCTTAACCACCGAGCCACCTCTCTAGCCCCACTTTCTTGTTTGAGACCTGAACTGATTGGTTTGCTGAGATTGGCTGACTAGCCAGCTCCTGTCTCCACTTCCCCAGTGCTGGGATTACAGAGATGTGCTGCTGTTATCTGGTAATTTTTCTTGGGTTCTAGGGATGGAACTCATATCTTCCTTTCATGATTTCATGTGGCAAGCACTTGACTGATCCTTTTCCCTAACCCCAGAATGTTTTCCATACTTAGGAACTGACTGTGTATCAGTTGCTGAAAGGATACCTAAGGACCAGATAGCTGTTTTATTAAGCATTGACTGTTTTATGTTTTGAGGGCAGTGTGCTTGAAGTCGGTTTTCCTTGAGATATCCCTACCTTTACTATTTATAACTCAACAAAGATTTTTCTGTTGCCACGGTTTCTAAACTTGAGCAGTCCTCAGATTTCACCCCAGAGGCTCAGATTTTGGAGCTGGGCATGATGGTCTTGCCTATGATCCTAGCACTCCACATGTGAAGGTGAAGAGTTCGAAGTTACCCTCCAACACATAGTGAGTTCCAGGCCATCTGGGCTGCATGAAACCCCACAAATTCTCTACAGATATTTGGCTCTCACTCATAGTGTTTTGAGTTTCTTGGTTGTTGAGGAGCCCAACCTAGAGACCTTCAGATGAATGGCTAGATGCTGTGCTGCTGTTGGTCAAGCAGGAACTTCTCGAAGATAATGTAGAATGGTATTATTAAACTACTTGCCGAAACACCTGCCTGTCTCCTTCTCCCACTGGGTAGCAGTGGTTCTCAGCCCTAGCTGTTCATTAGAATCACAGTCAAAGCTTTTAGACACAGTGTCTCAGTGGAATGGCCAGACTTTACCTTAGACCAAATTAGGTCCACAGCTGTGGGGATGGCACGCGGGTATGTTTTAACAAAGATCCCCGGATTGTGTTAATGAGTGGCCAGGATGAGAGAACCACAGGCATATAGCAAGCTCTGGCGCTGTTTAGCATTAACATATGTTTTTCATTTGACAAATAGATGTTGACCACTGACTATATGTCCCGGTAAATGATAAAGTATATATATGAGAAATGGTCCCTGACCTCAGGCAGGGATAGTTCACGTACAGGAATATTTAAACAGAAAGCTGGTGTGTGATGAGTGCCAATTAGAGGAATAAACCATTATTGAAAGCAGAAGGAAGGCTTGATGATCCTAGGTAAGTCAGCAAAGCGTCGGGTCTCCATAGCATTGCTTATGATAAGTTATGTCTGCCTCTGCCACGCATGAAGCATGTCCCTTTGGTGTGGGAAATTGCTCATTTGTTGGTTCATTGAGGATGCTGTGACTGATTCACCATGGTAGGTCTGATTGAACTGTGGAAATGATGGAACATTCAATCAATAGCTAGTCAGCTGGCGACTATTCCTTTGCTAAGTATGCTATTAAGGCTGTTTTCAATGTCCCATGCTCAATAGACTCCAACCTTTTCAGCAGAGAAATACAACACAAATTAGGATTTTAATTTCTGGGTTTTAGTAAACATTCCTTAAATATGAAATAAAATCAAATTTACTTGTGACTCAAAAGACAAAAATTATTTGTAAAAATCAAGCCTATTTAACTCACTTTTATACTATATTCATTTAAAAGAGGTAATTGTTTAAAAATATTATATTTTATAGCTCAATGGGTTTCATTGTGATATTTCCATAGGAACCTACACTATACTAAGAATATGTTATTATTTGCTTACATTAAAATATGTAAAAGTTTAATGATTCAGTAGCAGCTGTTCTACAAAGGAGAGCATTTCTAGAAAGGAGGAAATAGGCTCTGGTGTTACCAATATATTAAGGACAATATTTAATTCACTATGTTATGTATTTGGGTTGTAACTTCTTTTGTTGTTGTTGAGATTTTAGTTCATGCCAGGGAGCTTTTTCGAGAATAAGAGCCCAGTGACGGTAAAAGAAAATCATTCTGAAGTTAAAGAAATAAATGCTTTTAAAATCATGCCATTTATTTTCATTCAAAATTACTGGAGGCATCATGTCAGCCATCAAAGGAAAGAACTAGAAGAAAAGAAATGCAACTTGGCATAAAGGAAAGATAAACTGCCTACTTGAAGCAGGATATTACATGTGCCTTTAGAGAGGAATACATTCTAGACGAGCTTCCAAAGAGCTAAAAGGGGAGCAGGTCAAGGTTCAGAAAGTCCGGGATAAGACAGGACTGGAGTTCTGGTACAGTGCATTACTGCGTGGCCAATTTTCCAAGGCCAGCTGTTCCCAGTCAAATGCAGGCCCTGGATGAGGGGAGGATTGATCAGCAGGGAGATCAGGCCACCTTTCCCCATTTGCCTGGAGATGCAGTCTCAGGATCAACAGTGTCACAAACAAACGCAGAATCGCTCTGAAGGCTCTTTAGCTCACTTCTTACCAACAAAATTTAATTTGAGAGATTTTCTATGTTGGCCAGGTGGCCACTGGTATTTGATTTTAAAAATATAGCCTTATCGTTTATCTAATAAATAAAAATTAAAATAGTAATGAATTGTTAATCTCTTAAACCACTAATTTTAAATGACCAGCAAGATGTGGGGGTAGGTTAGGAATACCGGGCTTCTGCCTGGAGCATGTTCCTTGGTTTATTGTGACTGGAGGACTGTGTACTTTCATGGCCTAGCAAGGCTCCCTCTAAAAATGCATTCCCAAGACATAGCATGCCCCCCCCCACCTTACAAGGTGCTCCTTAAAGCTTTGCTTTGGGGAACGAGTAAAGAAATAAATGCCCAACAATAGAATAATAAATAAAATGTTCTATGCCAATTTGTGGGTATAACATAGCTGTTGCAGTCTTCACTGCACAGCAACTGCCATTGCCTGTACAAGACTGGGTACTCCTATCCCTCCCCCCCAATCAGGAACTATAGACAGTTAATGGTTACTGGGGGTTAGGAGGAGGGATATTGTCTTTGCAGTATAGCATCTGGTTAGTTGCTCATACTCCTGTAAATAATGTAAGGAGCCTAATGTAATTCATGGGTTGGGGGAAGGAAAGGAAGAAAGGAAGAAAGAAAGAAGGAAGGAAGGAGAAGAGGAACTAGTTAAGAAGAAGGATAGGGTCAGTATGAGGGGGACAAGAGAGGATAATGGAGGTAAATATCAAAATACATCATATATGTAAATGAAAATATCATAATGAAATCCATTTTATTATAATCAATATGTGTCAATAAAAATAGAACGTTTTAAATTGGGGGAAAAAAGGAAACCACATTCAGTGGCATAGAAAAACATCTTCCTGAGTTTTAAGGTAAATTTGTCATTTCTATTTAAAGTCAGCCTTCCCTCTTCTCCGTTTCCTTCTCTCCAGATAGTCTGTGCTCTTGGCAGACAGGCTCACTTGCTGTTCCTGCTCTGAGCTCACCCCGTGTGCATCCTTGCTTCCCTGCCTTTTCCCACGTCTCCTCCTTTGGATGCCTTTCCTCCATCTCTGACGTCTTGCTTCTCCACAGTCCACTGTTTGTTTGCTTGCTTTTAAATGTCTAGGGATGTTTTGCCTGCACGTATGTCTGTGTACCCCATGTGTGCCTGGTGTCCACAGAGCTAGAAGAGGGCATCGTTCCCTGGAACTGGATTCCAGGCAGGTTGGGAGTCAAATCCTGCTCTTCAGAGCAGCATGTGCTATTGACCACTGAGCCGTCTCTGCAGCCCCTACGGTCTAGTTTCTAAGTCACTTTACACTTTAAGTAGCATTCCTTTCATCATGCAACCTGCTCTGTGTCCGTCATAACAGTTGGTCTTCTCCAGTTTTCTCATATGTATTAGAGTGTCCTGAGCATATCTTTTATTTTCTCTATCAGATTTTGAACTACTTAACATGTTTAGTTTCATGTATCTCACGGTTATGAAGCATGTGGGTAAATGGAGAAAGTGACTGGGTTGTCTGCTAGACTGGTGCCAGATGCTGATGTTCTCTGAAGATGTGGAAGGAACTTGACAAGTTGCAAAGGAGCTCTTTGATTTTCGTGGGGTCTGGGGACTTGGGGCTGAAACGTCCTATCTGATCATGCATGGAGATGTGAATAGACCAAGCAGACCAGGACAGAGAAAGAACGGGTCTGAGATCAGGGTAGCCGGCAAAGCAAGCTGCAGGCTTCTGCTCCTTTGGCCCTCCCACAACTTAGTGGAATGATAAAAACTGGCTTCTTCTTCTTCTTCTTCTTTTTTTTTTTAATGGAAACAGAGTCTCACATCACTGAGGCTGGCCTCAAGTTCTCTATGTAGTTGAGGATGACCTTGAACTTGTGATCCTCTTGTCTCCACCTTCTGAAGGTTGAAATTACTGGTATGTCCCTCATACCTGGTTTATGTAGTTCTAAGGATGGAACTCAGAGCTTCATGCATACTAGGCAAATGCTCTATCAACTGAGCTATATTCCTACCCCTTGGTTTCTTTTATAAATATGTGTGTATACATTTATATATATGCATATATATACACATATACCGACACATATATGCTTTTTTATATGCAGCTGTGTGTCATACACTCAAAAAATCCAGTGCATTAAGATTTCCATCTTGTCTATGTCTACATTTGGAGCCTTTGAAAGTCTCCCTTCTACTTCATGAAACATGTAATAGATTATTGTGACTATAGCCATGGTGTAATGAAACACTTATTTCTTCTAGATCGACTGGAATTCTAGTCAAGAAGTGGGCTTGATGGGGGCTGAGGGTACATCTCAGTTGGTTCTGTGCTTATGTAGCATGCATGAAGCCTTGGGCTCAATCTCCAGCATTATGTAAACTAGGCCTGGTGATGTGTAGCGTAATCCTAGAATTTGGGAAGTGAAGGCAGGAGGATTAGAAATTCAGGTCAATCTTGGCTGTATAGTGGGTTTGAGGCTAGCCTTTTTTACATGAGACCATAACTCAAAAAGAATAGGAAAACATGCAAATAAGGGGGGAAACCAGGAAGAAGTGGACTTAATGGAGCTCACTGAGACAAGAGTGAGCATTTGTGAGTAGCTTCAGGCCTTAAAAGGACTCAACGACATGCATTTTAAACAGTGGGACTGAATGACAGAATACCTGCTCACACCCTAAAGAGATGAGAAGGATTCAAATGATTTAAGGAGCAAAATCAAAGTAGGAAGACCTTCAAGATAGCCCAGTGGATAAAGATGCCTGCCACCAAGCCTGGGGATCTGAGTTCAATCTCAGAGACCCACTTGGTGGAAGGAGAGAACCAACTCTTGCAAGTTGTCTGATTTTTACCCAGATGCCACAGCACGTGTCCCCATAGATAGACAGGCACACAGATACAATACAATTTGTTTTGAATACAAGTAAGTTTGTTCTTCTGTGGGCACGTGTGGTGTGCATGTATGTGCACCCATGTTTTCAGATGCACACACCTGTACATGAGATTGCAGAGACCAGAGCAGGACATCAGGTATCTTCTGCGATTGCTCTCTGCCTTGTTACCTTTAGACAAGTCTCTCACTGACCTGGCCGCTTGCCTTTTTGGCTAGGCTTGCTAGTCAGTGAGCTTGTCTGGGGGGCTTTGCTTGTCTCCAACCTCTCAGCATCAGGGTTATGCATGTCTATGACTGGCCTTTACATCTGGGCTGGGGATTCAAACTCAGGTCCTCAGGCTTGCACAGCAAGTGTTTTTACTAAGTCATATCCTCATTTTCTCAGTGGAGAAAAAGTGATTGTGACCAGTTTAACAATGCATGTTGATTTCTACATTGCCCGAGTCAATATGAAACACTCCCCTCCATTTGTGTTGGTGGCACAGATACCTTGACATCCTCAGCTAAACTAACTGTCCAAAATCATCAAGTTCAAGTCTTGCTAAAGCTTGTTTTGTCCCTATCTAGCACAACTTGTACCTATGTGTCCTACTATAGTTAGCAATGCACCTGCTATGGTCCCTGGTCCTTCAGGAAATGCCTCTACTTCCTGAAAAAAAAAAGTGCAGCAACTCCACACAAAATACCACTATAGCCAGCTAATTCCAGAATGAACTTTGGCTCCTATTCTGACAGAGCAGGCTCTTAGTGAAGTAATTATGGTCAACTTCACAAAAGAAGTTCCTAGACAAATATGGAGAACATGGTATGGATTCTATTGCATGTATGAATCCTTTTATTAAAGTGGGTTGAAGAGATGGTTCTGGAAAGTGCCTGCCACTCAAGCAGAAGAACCTGGACTCAGATCTCTAGCACTCTTGAAAAGAATCTAGTGTAGTGGTGCATGCCTGAAACCCCAGCACTGGGGAGGCAGAGACACGTGGGGTCCTGGAGCTTCCTGGCTAGCCAGTCCTGCGGACTCTATGAGGTGAATACTAACTGTGGATGACACGTAGTGTCAGTCTGTGGCGTCCACACGTGTGCATGTGCACCTGCACACAACATGAACATGTATACCACATGCATACATGCACACACAGACAAATCCTTTTATGTATGCATAATTTTATACTTTTTTGAAAAAGCTCCTCACTGTGGTAAGATCAAAACCTCATTACAAACATTGGGAAGCAAATAACAACAAAAACTGCTTTTCACCAAAGTCCCTCTTTCCTTCTGCCAAGTAGCAGTCACTTACAGACCCGACTGGGAGTGAATAGGAAATACTATACTCCAGATATGGGTAATGAATAACCTCTGAGGGCCTGAACTTCTCTATGTTCCCACAGACTGCTATCCATAGAACGGTGCTCCAGCCCTGAAGGGAAGGATTTGCCCCGGTTTGGAAGGAAGTGGAATAAATAGAAGCCCAAGTGGCAAGGTCACCTTTAATATCATATGAACAGCTTCTCAACAAGCTTCACAATTGCTTTGTTTCTTCCTGCCCCTGTGCTATAAACAGGCAGAGTGGGGGCCAACTCTCAGAGCGCACACCATGAGCAGAGGAAGCTCCCAGAGTCCCGAGGAAGGGGAGGCAGGGGACTCCTTGGGCCATAAGGCATGCCAGGGTGACAATTGTATTATGCTGTGGTGGCCAGAAGGGAAAACTGCTTGTTTTGAAAGGAAGGAGTTATATTGTCTTAAATTCCTGTGTATAAAATATAGAACAAACAAACTCCAGTGGGAATCTTCTATTGGGCTCTGTGGATATCGTCTTTCCACTTGGCTTGTCTCCACGCCTGGTATCACACAGTGCTTATACACACAGAGTGAGACTTGAAAAGCCCCTCTTAGGACTCCGTTCAGTTGGTGTTACAAGCGCAAGGTGGGCTCAGCCCTGGGGTTCTGCAGCAGAAGAAATCTCTCCCTTTTCATTTTCTTTCTTTCCCTCTTTCTCTTTCTGTCTTTTTTCTTTCTCTTCTCCTTCTCTCTGTCCCTCATTCCTTTCTTGTTCTCATTCCTCCCATTTTTCTCTTTTGACAGGGTCTCTCACCCAGTTTGTCCTCAAATTCAGTGTGTAATTGAGGATGACCTTGAATTTCCTAATCCCCTGCTTTTATTTCCCAAATGGGAAGTTGGATTGCAGATCTACACCACTTTCAGCTCATTTGGTGCTGGGAACGGAACCCAGACTCTAGTACTTGTTAGACAATCGCTCTCTCCTTAACTGAGCGCTCTCTCTCTCTCTCTCTCTCTTTCTCTCTCTCTCTGTCACACACACACACATGCACGCACGCACGCACACGCACACACACACACACACATTCTCTTTTCTCTTGGCTCCTTTAACTTATACGTGTCCCTCTTTCTCCTTAGGCTGTCCTTCCCCTTTAAATGTCTCCGTGTTGAAGAGAGCAAAGACTAGTTAGCAGGTATACAAAAGACTTCAAGCTAGTGGTTCTGAACCTTCCTCATGCTTCGACTAATGTTGTGGTGGTTCTCAGCCATAGAATTACTACCGTTGCTATTTCATAACTATAATTTTCTACTGTTATGAATCTTAATGTAAATATCTGCTATGCAGGACATCTGATATGTGGCTCCTGTGGAAGGGTGGGTGAGTCCAAAGGGTTGAGATCCACTGCTCTAAGAAGTCTGGATGCCAAAGAGTTGGGTAGCGGGTCTAGAATTTCAGTTCCCTGGCTTTCAGGAGTTCTTAGAAAAGTCCAGTGTCTCTCGGAAGACCATTTGAGAATAGCACTATGAGAAAAAGAGCTGCAAAGTTTAGACTGGGCTTTCAGTCTGAGAGAGATGACCTCATACGACTGAGATGCAAGTTGTCTGACATGGAAACTAGGCAAAGTCAAATTGGATTTTGTAAATGGTTACTTGTCGCTCTATATTGATTCTCTATACCCAGCAGTGGTGTTAGATATTTGCTATTTTTTAACTTATGCTTGCTGCACTAGAGATTGAACCCAGGGCGTTACACATGCCAGGAAGTGCTCTACCATAGAGCTATACCCCCAACTCCCTGATATTTATCTACATACTTACTTATTTATTTTTGTGACAAGATCAAATTGCATCCCAAGCTGGTCTTGACTTCTCTATGTAGCCAAGGATGACTTTCATCTTACTATTTATTTTATTGTTAATGTATGTGAGAGATAACTGTACCTCATTAAGTAGTCTTTCTCTCTTTTAAGATGTTTATTTTTATTCCATGTGTATGAGTGCTTTGGCTACATGTGTGTATTGCATCATGTGAGGAGGCTGGAATTGGGCACTGGGTCCCCTGGAACTGTAGTTACAGATGACTGTGAGCTGCTATTTGGGTACTAGGAACTGAAACTAGGTCCTCTGCAAGAGCAGCCAGTGGCTTTAACCTCTGAGCCATCTCTCCAGCCCCAGGGTCACTATTTTTTCCCACATTTCGTACTCCAGGATAGCTTGCCTTTGAGCTTCTGGGCTATTCTACCCCCAACCCCATCTCACTGTAGAGTGCAGAGATTGCAGAGGTGTGCCACCACATTGAGATTTGACCTTGAATTTCTGATCATCGGGCCTCTATCGCCTAAGCACTGGAATTACAGGTGTATGCTATCATGCCTGGCTTTTATGTGGTGCTGGGAAATCGAACCTAGAGCTTTGTGCATGCTAACTAAGCAAACACTCTACCAACTGAGCTACATCTGCAAAATGATATGTGTTCTCAGCACGGCATACGCTGGGCTGGAGTGAGCTACGGTGGCAACTGCTAGATGGAGCTAGTGCTGTTTAGTGGCCAGCTATTTTGATCTGTAGATAGCATGTCATACATATAAAGAGATTCTGATCTCTGTCTGGCAAGTGTGTTAAATTAAGAGTCTGGGGAGCAGACATTGTGGATTAGTCTAAAAGTTCTAACAGATGTGATCTATCAGAGCGCTGTGTTAGCATGGATCTGAACAGACTGGGTGTACTCCACTGTGCCTCCTGTATAACCATAGCTGGAGGACATTTCTCTCAACTGTGAGAAGGGCGTGGTAGGAGGAGAATGAGCTCTTGCCTTTGTTCTCTGGTCGCCTAGAAGAATATGGCTCATTTGCTTTATGGAGCAATAGGGAGTCTCACAGTGGTTCTGAGGTTGAGTGCATAAGTACAGACACGTATAAGCAATTCAATGTATAATCACTTCAGAGCTGACATTTTCTTCACTTTTAAAAAGATATATGAAAACATGGACTGGGGAGCTATGAAAGCATAGCTTGGTCATTATAGTGCTTGCTTTGTAAGTAGAAGGACCCGAGTTTGCTCCTCAGAACCCACAGAAAAAAGCTGTGTGTGATGATGTGTTCTTGTAATCCCAGCGCTTTGGAGGTGAGGACAGACAGACGCCTGGGGCTTGCTGCCATCTAACTTTGCCTGCTTGTCAAGCTCCAGGCCAGTGAGAGACCATCTCAAAAGCAAGGTGGATACCCCTGCTTGAGGAATCAGACCCAAGGTTGTCCCCTGACCTGCACATGCATGCACGCATGCGCACACACAATATACAAGCGAGCAGCTAATACCAACCGAGAAATTTGCCACATCATCCAATCCAGTATTCTGCTTCCTCCCAGGATAGCAGAACCCCATCCAAAGGCAACATCCACATGGTTGTGCCTTTTTTCTTTTCCGACACAGCTACCTGCCCTCTATGATGATGAACCCTAGCTTTTTTCTTCTTCCATTTTCCATTGTAGTTCTGTTTCTGAAAATATTCTAACACCACTTACTTCTTGGTCACAACGTGCCCCAAGTCTATGCTCTGTGATTGCAGAAGCTCGATCCCCTGTTCATTAAGACTGCCCCGTGAAACAGAATTGATGAGTGCTCAGGGGCCATTTGCAGCATTTGTGATCCACAGGCATCAGAGCTTGATGCATGACCCTCATCTCCTTGGCCTCCTGCACAATGATGCTCATCTGTCTTAGTTAGAAAGTCAATTAATCTTGACCTTGGCCCCTGGGGTGTGGTTCTCCATTCTCTCACACATCTTCAACTCTCTCTCTTCTCAGAAGCACTTCTTGTTCGAGTCCATGCTCCCCCAATTTCAATCACTCCCAGCCATTTGTCATCAAATTATATTACTTTGATTTTATACAAAATCTATATTTCTAGTGTTATATATTCCCAGGAAGTTCTCATTCTGAGCTGTAATTTAATTATAAGGATCATTAAGACTCTGAAGACCGCTAACGGGCAGAAAGGGAGTCAACAGCACATAAGTTATTAGGCATTACACATCACGGTGCGTTTCAACATCTCTCCTAGGATGTGGGCATTTTGTTGAAAGAGGGTTTGTTTTGAACAGTGACAGTGCAGAAGACGCTCTTTTTTTCTACTTTGATTTTCATTTGCTGCAGCCTGTATCACAGACATCAGTCATATTAGTTAGGCAACAGATTTAACAAAAACTATCGGTCGGGCGTGGCACATGCCTTTAATCTCAGCACTTGGGAGGCAGATGCAGGTGAATTTCTGTGAGTTCCAGGCCTGGTCTACAAAGGGAGTTCCAGGCCAGCTAGGACTGCATAGTGAGATCCTGTCACAAACTGAAACCAAACAGAAGCTACAGTAGAAACTTAATGTATCAGGAAGTCATTTCAGTTCAAGCTCTTACCTATATGTATTCCGTTCATACTTTCTCTGGATGTAAATGGAATTGATATTTCACAATGAAAGCAAAATTCCTAGGAAGGAATACTTTTTAAAAGTTATTTTGGTGTATGTGTGTGTGTGTGTATGTACTAGAGAGATGATTTAGTGGGTTAAGAGCATATATTGCTCTTGCAGAGAACCGGAGTTCAGTTTCTAGCACTGGACACTGGACAGGAATCAGGGGATCCCTCTTTTAGCCTCCAAGGGCACTGGACACATGTGACACACATACATCTATGCAGGCAACACATCTCCTTATATAAAATGCTAAAAATTTAATTAAAAAATAAGGTAGTTGACTTATAAGGCTCCCTTTATCCTTCACACACATGCACACACATATACATATAATACAGATAGACAGATAGACACATAGTTGGCACCTCTAGGGCTTTCCTACACAGTGTGCCCTAATGCAACCAACTTCATGGGAATATGCTGGCCAGGAAGGAAGGAACAATCCCCAGCCTTCACACTAGCCTTTAGTTCCAATGGATTTGTGGAGATCATTACTGTTGATCAATACTGTTGATCATTACTGTTGATAGTACAAGTCATGACTAGTATTATCCAGGAAATGACCAAGTTCTGTGATCACAATATCAGGCTGAGAGGAAGGAATGCAAAGGCACGTAATGGCGCATAGGGTGCCACTATAGGGCTGCAGATGGCTCAGCAGGTAGAGTGTTTGCTACGAGGACTAGAGTTTGGATTCCAGCACTCATGAACATGCTGGGCAGAAATAGTGGCCCATCTCTCATCCAAGGCTCGAAAGGCAGAGACAGGGGATCCCTGGGGCAAGCTGGCTGTCTAGACTCACCATATATGCCAACTCTGGGTTCAGCAAGAGACTCTGTTTCAATATATATAAGGTAGAGATGACACATATACATCACACACATAGAAGAGAAGAAAACTGTTTTTACAAGTACTAATTGTTTTGTGCCCTGTTGGCACACAGGATGGTGAGAAACAGGCTCAATGGCAGTGGGAGACAAGGCAGACAGGGACGGTTCCAGAGGAAAGGAAACTGGGCTGAGTGGGAGATGTGAGAAAGATGGGAAGAAAGGCGTTACCAAATGCCAAGGGGTAGGTGGGAC